>VZSF01009655.1:0-143711 GCA_013398295.1 Chionis minor
AGTATCGCCCCGTCCCGCAGCATCGCCCCGTCCCCCCAGTACCGCCCTGTCCCACCCCAGCATCGCCTCCCCCGGTACCGCGGATCTGCCCCGCAGGGGGAGCGGGCTCCTTCCACCCCGCGCAGGACACAAATCCTGCCCGTCTGCATCCCAGCTTCATCCCAGCACCTCGGCTTCAGGGAATCGCACCCAGAGTCTCTAAAGATTTTTCTTCTGTCTGGGGTAAAACGAATTATTGCCACATTAACTTTAGTTTGAGCACAGAACCCCTGTAGAGGCTCGATTAGTTAGAAGAATATTTTCAGTAGACCTTAAAGTTTGACTAACAATTTTGCGACAGAAAACATGCCTGTCATGAATCAGCTGTTTTCTCTTTAAATCACTCCACTTTTTTCTAAATTCAAATATTTGTAAAACATAATACACACACTCTTCCTGCTACTTTTTGCTTCAAAATACAGAGTAGCTTTCACCTGTTTTAATTGGAGGTCGAGATGTAGGTAGGATGCGGTTTTTAGTTTTTAAACCAGCTTTAAATAGGTTTATTAAGACAGTATTTACAATGGGGCTTCCATAGTCTGAGGCTCAGATTGTTTTCTTCTACCTTGACCGTTTATTTTGGAGCACCCCCTGGCAGAACCTTGAAGATAACGCTGCAAAGATAGCTGGTGTATTTCTCTCTCTCTTTCCGTAGAAAATAAATCTTTTAAGTGGCTGCTTGGATAATGGGAGTTAGAAAACAGTGCAGCACAATACAAGTCTTAAAACTTGAACTTCCTGACTTTAATTATCTACAAGAATTCTTGGCCTAATGAGGAGGAAGAAAAGGATTAGTTCCTTTTTTATTATTTACACAAAAATATAGGCAGTCCTCAATTAAAGCAATCTGAGCATCCTTGTTTTCTCGTCTCTGATGCTTCTGACAGATCTACTGCAAGTCAGGATAAAATTTATGGGAACGGTGGAGCAGCAAAACATCTTCTTTTCTGAACTGATGTTGGCTTTGTTGCAATGCCAGAAAAGTCAGTTGTCATAAAAAATATTAAATACTCTGAAACCTTAAAAATATTTCTATCATATCAACGCATTTTTTAGTCTGTTAAGAAAATTCACATAAAATAAACACAGCCAATGTAAAAAGGCCCTGCAAATGTCATAAACTAAAACGTTTGCCATTCTACCAAATCCACTACATTTTGGCTCCAAGAAAAGTGTTTTTTTTTTTTAAGAAGCCTTGCCAAAATAATCACCATTTCCTTACTTTGTGTCATTTCAACGGATCGTAAAAGCCCAGCTTGGTTTTAACAGATGTCATCGATACTTGGACTAAATTCTGTTCTCGGCTTCAGCACGTAGCCCCACCTTACAACAAAGTACCTGACATCAAAATTTATTCCTTAAAATTTCATTGCAGCCGTTGGATCCGTTACATTTTTCTTAACTGCCTATTAACTGAGCAGCCTGCACCGCTGCCAACCTGCCGCCTCGTGTTACTGAAACGCACTATCAGCAGTTGCTTCGGCTTTGATGGGGACTAATCACGTTTGCACCGGAATCAAGTTTACGCCACTTAAAACGGCCAGTTTCACGCAGCTCGAAAAAGCACAGCCAGCGTCTCTCCTGTTTGTCTCAGCTCCTCTATTTGTCTCAGCTCCTTAGTGAAACTATATTCACTTGCAGCACGCGCTGTAATAATTAGGCCAACGTGTTAAACGTTTGATCCTGTCTGCTTCACAGGGGTCAACCCCAGCTGAATTATTTAGGGAGCTGCTTACAGGGCTGGAATGGCACAGACAGACAACCAGGCACACGGTACAAACACGGAGTTTTTGAGAAACTGTACATCACCTCGAAACGTAAGGACTGCAAGATTGTTGTATTTCCTACTCATTCACAATCTGTTTTCCTCTTCTTTAAAAACACCAAGGGAATATGTTAGTGTATGAGTAGTTGGGCACCGACACATGCGGTTTGTCTTGGATGTATTTCTGCAGTTAATATCATTTCTAATGGAGTATTCTGAATGGATGATATACATATACATATACATATAGCTGCTTTACAGTCTTCCCAATCACAAACACAACATTCCTAAGTTAAATACATTACAGCCCCCGAAAGGGCTGTGATTTTGGATGAACGTGGTGTTTTAGTTTTACTTTATCTTTTCTTTCTCCATTTTTCTGTGTCCACCTACTCGTGCTCGTCCATCTCCCCAGAAGCTTTTTGCTGTCAGTCAAGTGACAACCTCGGTAGGAAGCTCTATGTGTTTACGGGCCTCCTGAGGCCCAGCGCTACATTTAGATGGGGAAAAAAAAAGAAAAAAAAAAAAAAAGAGGAAAAAGAAGAACGTGGAGGTGGGGGGGAAGCACAAGCTCTTCCTTTAGTATGCAATTCCACAGCCTGCAGGAAAAAATTCACCCGGCTCCTCTGAAAAGCCTTTTCCCACAAAAATGCAGTCCCACTTACCCCACTCCCACACAACTTCCACACTGCTCGGCTATTTGCAAAGGAGTGTAAAATAATCCCAGGAAGTTCACACACACACACACACACAAAGTCTCATTGTCAAAGGGAATAATGCCCCAAAGGTGCTCCTTTATCAGGCTCGGCACCGGAGAGGAACTGCTGGCTCCTTCCCAGTCAGATGTGCCTAGCCTTTGCCGCCCTGGATTTACTGATTCTTAACGGACCTGTGAGTATTAAACATTTGCCGACAAATTACTTGACAAAGCTTATTGTTAGCTGTTTGAGAATAACAGCTTTTTATTTGATACGAGTGAGATTTCATTCCTCAGGTCATGTTTACATCAGAGGAAGTTGCAATCTGTAATACAAAAACACCGTAGCGGGAGAACATCTATGTGAGGCTAATATGCATTTCTATAAACATCAAGCTGGCAGGATGATTTTGCTTCAACTGGGATTAGCAGGAGTTTTGCTGCTGACCTCAAGGAGAAAAGGATCAGGTTTACAGCTCGTTTGCAAATCCACTGTGCGAAAAAGTGAGCTTTAGGCACCGCAGATGATTTACACTTCCTTTTCTTAATCGTGGTCACCATCACCAGAGTTTCCTATTTATTGATGCTGATTACAGGACCTGTGACAGTGTCTTTAGTCGGACTAGCCACATGTGGCAACTTGACAATACAGATGTCAGGATGACTTGACAGACAGATTGAGTGATTTTTTGCCTTTTCTAACCAACAGTGCTAAGGAAAACTAGACAATCATAAGCAAAATGTAACAGGATTTTAATGACAACTGAAGTAGCACTTTTTCTTACATTGCTCCTGACAACGTGACTCAAATCTCATAGTCTAAAATTTATAATACGCCATTATCAAGTCCCTGAAAGGAAATCATATCACCAAAACTATTTACAAAGCCAGGAGTGTTTATGAAGCAGTTCATGCTTCCTAAAATAAACAAACATTAAAGGGCGCTGGCAAAAGGTATAACCTGAAAAGCTGCGCAGGCGGAGCAAAGGGAGGAGAGAGAAATGCACCGGGATGCCAAACCAGGTATTACCACTTTTCACCTAAAAAGCAGATAAATGCAATAACCACAAGTGCCCCCCTCTGCAGCGCAGGGCTGGCCGGGGCTCTCACCCTCATTAAGAGCAGGGGACAAGCGCCAGCCCCCAGGTTTTTCCATGTGCAAGCGTGACCAATAAACCCGTGCAAAGAACTGGATGAGGCTGCAGGTTGTTTGCAGCGCTAGCACGGACGCCTGGCAACCCAGAGAGGAACGTGCCTGCCTACGTTTCGCTGAAAGGTTATTTAAAGCTGTGGAGGTTAACAGACACCTTAATTATTACAAACTGCTTTCGAATATCGCTGGCTTTGTGCTGCCGGTCCTCAGCAGCTGTGCCTCTTACTCAGGCGCGATCATTTGGGAGCAGCGTCAAGCTTCCAGAAAAATCAAAGTTGCTGGGATGAAGATGTAGGACGGGCGCGCGGCGGCTCGTGGGAGGGTTGCTGCTGGCAGCGGCCAGGGCCACCAGCCAGAGGGGCGGCTGGCAGGCAGGCAGGCAGGCAGGCAGGCTCCTCCGGAGCGCTCCTCCGAGCGGCTGCGAGACAGCGCGCTCCGCTAATAACGAAACAAACGTAAGCGAAATAGCCTCTGCCAGAAATTGTAGGGAATCTGTTTGCAGCAATTTCGGAGCAGCCCTAGTTGAATTTGAAGGGGAAAGCTGAAGTCTTAAGCACAGAGAATTGCAAACTACATCCAGATTTCTTTAACGGCACACACCCATTTTTCTGCAGGGGGAAAAAAATATTTAGTCCGACAGACTCAGTTTTCCTCTTTCAAGAACGGGGTCACAGCCTGAGGTTTCTGAACTGGATTCTGGCCTGCACCAAGGCAAAGTTGAATTTTAGGAGCAGTTTAGCTACTAAGCTTTACTAGGTAGGCAGGATTGGGCCCTTCATATGAAACAGAATAAATTTAAAATTAATACAAATGAAAAAAAAAAAGCTTCCTAGATTTGTTTCCATACTGAAATTTTACATTTTCTGCCATAATTTACTGCAGGTATTATTTCAATTAGGAAAAAAAAAAAGGGGAGGGGTACAGGATTACTTTTATAGCACCACTAAATGTTCTGTATAAATAAAGGTAATTTTTGTGCAAAGTCTCTGAATTGTGTTTTTGGTAAAATAATCAAAAGAACAGAGTGTCAGAGCTCTAATTCATTTTTATTCTGTGCATTCAGAGACAGCGATCTTTTCAGAGATTTTTTTATGCGATGATGTTACCAATCAAACTGCACCAGAGACAGGTTCCCTACAGAGCACTGAAGATTTCTGGCACTTCTAATAGAGTGTAAATCCTAATTAACTCAGATTAAACCATCCTGTCTGAGATAGTCCACCCATTATTATGAACAAAATATTTGCAACCATATAGAAGAAAACAGTTTGTGTTTAAAGTGAGAAATAAAATCAACCCCTCCTTTTTTATTGTGTGCTCTTGTTTAACAGTAGGGGATAGAAAGACTCTTTGTCTTTCCTTAGAATTAAATAGAAAATCCTTGCTTTTTCTTCTAAAAAGTGGAAAGTGTTTGTGTGGTTTTTTCCATGCGTGCAGGAATGACTGATACATTTCACAAGACAGGAAAAAGATTAAAATTGGGAATTTACATATGGGAGAAGGGCTCTGCTCTGAGTTCTGCACAGACTTCCTTAGGGACCTTAAACAGCCACTGCAGCAAAACTTTTGAAGTTGGATGTAGATGATTACCTTAAATGCCCACGTTAAAACAGTGATGCTAAACAAGTACCAAGTCAGAGAGATCTGTAGACATCCGGTGCCTGTTGCTTCATTCTTGTAAAGAAAGTGGAGATGTAAAATTTCACTTGGTACCATCATCTATAAGGCAACGTGGGACTGTGGTCTATAGGTTGGCCAGCCTTAAAGTAATAATGATGAGCCTACCTCAGAATCCGAAGCATTGCCTGTGTCTCCCTGTCCTGATTTCAGAGAAGCTATACATACCTAAGAATGGTTGTTTATTATCTAAGAAATGATTTATCTGATTTTAGAGGAACCACTAACTGGGGAAAAGTGAGCGTATGCACATACATGTGTTCTAGCTCAGTATTTGCACTGATTTTATCGCAGAATATTGCAAATTCTGGATTAAATTCACGTAAGCAAAATGGTAGCACATAAATGAAAACCTGCAAGAAGGACAATGGAAAAAAAAACACCACTTTCCTTTATACCAGAAAAGTGGCAGCCATTATTTCCCTCAGTACTGTCACTGATCTTGGAAGGGTTCAGAGAATAAAGTCGTTTGTGGTGCTGGGCAGCACTCCCACTGCATTTCCTTTTTCTCTTTTTATTTATACTCATCTGCTGGGTCTTGTCACGTCTCGAGATGTTCTCGTATAGCTTCTAGCACAACCAGATCTCAAATCCACTCTCGGGGATCGGAGCATCACTGTAGCATTAGAACAAAAATGTGCGCAGGTCTGTACCTGCATCCCATGTTACACGGGCACGAGCCACACTTTAAGAATTTTTTTTAATTAATGACACACAAACTAGTTTCTCTTATTTCATACACTGATGGCACCAACAAAGAATTTTTCTTTAGTTACAACCACCCTTTGTCAAGTCCCATTCCCCTCTGAGTTTTCCTTCAGCAGTAACCATTTCCTTTAATGGAAGTCGGCCCCAAACCCTGAGTGTATTTTCTTGTATGCAGGTCCGTAACAGCAGTAAAGAGCAGGAACACATCTCCCTGAATTCTACCTTAAGGCAAGGTTTCCATTAGAAATGACTCATTGCTATTGCTTCACTGAGACAGTCAATTGTAAGACTTTCCTAACACATATGCAGCTGATATTTCCAACAATGTTTTTTTTTTTTGCCAAACATTTCCTCTTGCAGTATCCTGAGGTAAACAGCAAAAATATAATGTTTGGGAATAAATGTGCAACGACTACAGCTCTTATGGGCACAAAAATGCCACCCTTGCACTCAGTTATCTCCCTTGCCCATCACCATTACTAATCCTTATTCACATTTCCACACTGGCCACAGTTTCTAACGCAGACTAAAATTAGTAGCATAAAACTTGCTCACCCTACCCAAACAATGGGTTCAAGTCTAAGGAGAGCGCCACTAACTATTTGCCTTGAACCATTGTGATCCCTTGTCCCCCATTTTAAGGGGGACACACCGCACCAGAAAAACAGAAAAGAGCCATTTGCAGCATGTTGGAAACAAAAGGAAAGGATTACTGGTAATTTTTTTGTCCACTCCCTTCTGCACAAAGGGAACAGGCATAGTAAAATTTATGTTTTTTCTTCCCTTGATTACTGTCTGAAACTTTCATCAAAATATATCTGTGGGAGGGTTCAAAGTAAAAGACAACACAGATTTGTTTGAGTCTCCCCCACCATTCCAAAATACCCCAAAATGCCAGCAAGATACTCAAATAAAGAGCTGTAAAACAGATTCCCAGTGGTGACATCTGTTAGTATAAGGATTATTCAAACATCTCTAGAGTTTTCCAAAGAAATGCCAAAAAGGCTTCCTACCAAAGGGCAGCTCCGTCTAACCTCCTCCTTGGCTAAATCTACACGCAAACCGTGCTTCTATATTTTGTTGGCACTAAGAAACCCATGTGCCTGTCTTGACATGGAAATAAAAAGAGATTCACAGGGCATCCGAAAATGTATATGCTGGGGAACCAGTTTAAACTGACCTTGGGATTAGAGAAATGTCTTTTTGTGAAGCGGAACACAATTGTCAATGCACGGTTCAGTGAAAAATACATTTCTGCTGAAAGCAACTTTACCGTTTGGTGCAAGACAGTTTCAACTTCAGAGGATACCAGTGTGATCAGGTGGTTAATAAAGGAATAATTTCTGTTTGTTTTGGATAAAATTACTTGTTTTACCTATGAACGCGAGCACGCATGCAAACACCTACAAAACCTGAATAAACACGCTGCCAGGCACACGGTTGGAAGAAAAAGCGAGAAGGACCCACTAGAAACCTGGGCTGTAAACAGAAAGAGAGGACACAAAGCGACTCCAAAGTTGTTCCCGGCCACGTCGTTCTCCATTTTCCTCACACCTCTCAGGTGGCCTGTGCAGACCACCTACAAACCCAGCCTCGTGGAGAGCATTATATACGAGACATGGGTATTATTCCATTTATATTGGTTTAAGAAGCCAGCTCACGCCAGTGGAACTGCACCGGTAACGATGTGAGGTTTAACACCAGCAGCTCCGCACTCCACATGGAAATCCCATGATGGTTTCATTACACTCGGCATTTCCTAGAGCCCATAAACTGATGAATAAACTTCACCTGAGGATTGCAACAATACTTACAGCGTTCAGAACAAATCCATTAGAACTCAATGTTTCCAAAGCCTGAGCATAGTTACTAAGAAACTTAATTTGGGAGAGATTTACCAATACATCAATGAAATTAAATATAAGACGACAGCATTTACCCTGATTCCAACGCGTGATGTTTGTGACGGGCAATGATTTTTTCCCCCTTTAATTAAAATTCACTTTAAAGTGTTCTCTAAATAAAACATTGCTTACAATGTAGCATCTCCTTAAGAGTTTATCACTCACACAAAGCTTTCAGAAACAACCATTGCAACTTAAAAGGCACCATAGGATATTTAGACTGGAGTTATCTCACAACATGTTAGCTGGCTGCTTTGTTATTTGAGCTCTAAATGTTAAACACGTGGAAGCAACATAAAAGGATCTTCCCTGTAAAGCGCATTTTCCAAATTCTCTCTATCTGTTATTTAGAACCCCATAAAGGTCTGTGTGCGTCTACCCATCTGCAGCCACATTTATTTTTACATGTTTTTGAGTGCATATCTCTCAGTGTCATAAGGTCTTCATAAATAAATCAACCTACTTAGATCTGCATGCTTTGAATAACAAGTCAGCCACCAAACCAGCAGATGGATACATTTTTAATTAGGTAAGCAGTCAATGCCTTTTGGTTTGAAAACTCTCTAGTTTCTCTTAAAAAGACGTAAAGTAACCAAATTAAATCCAAAATTGCAGTGGGACACAGCATAGTGGTTTTAATCTGCATGTAGCTGCAAATCAGCTTAGAGCCCAGCCTGTGTGACAACTTGAATGAACGCAATATTTTATAGCAAGCAAACCTCAAAGTAAAATATTTAAGGATCTTGTAAGAATACGTTGTAAACAATATGTATTTTTCAATAACACATGTGGTTACTTATGCAATCTTCTCACTTGAGCAAGACTCTCTGATCTTAATTCATTTACTGTGTTGCGTTTGCAATCTCTCAAGCAAAATATTTTTAAGCAGCAACTTTTAATTTACATAATCAGACATACTTTCCGGAATAACATGGAAGAAACTCAAAATTAACAACATCTTGTACTGCTTAAATAATCCATGAAAAGAAACTTCAGCAGTTCCAGTTAACTTCTTCCCACAGAAAGGTTTTCAGTTTTGGACTTGGAACAAAATTCAGCATGATGGATACATGACTTATCCGTACCAAGCTTTCCATGCTCTTCTGAACTTCCGTGGCTCCAGAAAATCCAGGTAAATACTTTGGAGCACACCAGCCCTGAGGGGGAGGCCGGCCCATGCTGGGGACCCCCAAAGGAGACCTCAGTGTACTGAGGACTTCCAGGACACCCTGCTGCCTGCAGGGAATGGGTCAGCCTGGAGCCGTCTCTCCCACTGTCCCCACCTGGCCTCTCCCTGATATGTTTTCCCTGTTGGCTCCGGTCAACCAAAACAAGGCCTTTTGTGTCGGTTTCATTCTTTTTTCCCATAAGAGTTTGGAAGTTTTCCTGTGGTTTCCCAAGTGGTCTTCTCTCGCTCTTCTGAAGGCTCAAACGAGGCCACGAGCAGCCTGGAGAAGGCAGCAGCCCTGGCCATCCCACCTCTTCCCCAGCCGCTGCAGCAGGCTGCGGCGCCGCAGGGCAAGAGGAGACACAACGGCAGCTCTGACTGCCCAGGCAACGGTGGCGCTCCCACTTCTCCTCTCACGGAAGAGGAATGACCAAGGGGTAGTGATGTCTAATGCAAAATTAGGAATGTCTCAGTGTGACCAAGTACTCCAGAAGATTGTCCTTGGAACAAAAAGGCTTCTCTGGCAGTTGGTGAGCCATGGCTTCTCCGTGGGCACATGAATGCCTTCTGCTTGGCTAAAAGCACCAGTGCCCCACACCTGGTGTGTACATTGACCCCGGTTTGCAGCTTTTCCACGCACAACACCCAAAACTGACAAAAGAATTTGAGTGCCCAATATGGGGGTCTTATGTCGGTACTGAGGTGACAAAATAAAACTTTTGATCCTTATTCAGTTCTATGCTTACAAAAAAAATAAAATTTAAAATTCGCAGAGTAGAGAAAAAGTCCAGACATAAAATCTGATAACTAAATAAAACAGCTTCAAAATAAATGGACCAGGTTTAATCTTTGATGTCACTTCCTTGCATTTCATGATACAACACCTGAGGTGAATTTTTTCCATTTTACTTCAGCAGGCTCTTTTTCCTGCGTATGCTTATGGTAAAATAATAACCAAGTTTCCCATATGTTAAATAATAAAATTTAGTTCTATCATTTCTTTCTATCCCTTTACAGTTCTTTTCAGTTGACTAAATGGAAAATACTATATCTCTAGAGCTGACTGGAAAAGAAATAAAGGTCTGACTCTCATCCCACTTTTATGGGGTTTGTGCTGATGTAATTGTACCAGTTTCAAGGAAATTGCTTCAGATTTGTGCCGTTAGTTAGATCAGAATCTAGATGTCAGTGGACCCTGAAAACACCTAGCTCTGCTATAAGGTTCAGGATTACTCTCAGAGTTTTACATCCTGAAGTCTAATTGCACTGTGTAAAATAACATTTATTAAAGATCAGGTATGAAGCATAAAGATGGCAATTATTTGAAACTTTAGGATATAATATTTGCCCGCTGGTCTACATGGGCCATTATCCTTAAAAACTGTAGCAGTACAGGAAACAAAATTTCTCTTATATGTGGTATGACTATGATTTTATATCCTTATTTGAAATGAAAATACTGTAAGATGAAGAATATTAGTAGGGCACACTGAAGCCAACTCGTATTGTCCAGAAATTCTTTTTAGCTGATAGCTAGTGTCCTGTGCTACAATTTTCCTTGTGCCTCGTTTGAGATATGTGTTGCAGCTCTCAATCAAGAGGGAAGGAAAATGCTGTAAATTTGCAGTTGCTGCTGCCGAGAACTCACCCACATTTTTTTTGGAAAAAAGCAGAAAATTACAGTGGGCTATGCAGTGCCCTGGTGCACCCTGAACCTCTGCTCCCATGAACACCACCAGTGCCGAAGAACTCCAGTGCAGGTCTTGGAGCTCTGTAGACTGGAAGGCGGGTGAAGGAGAGAGGGGCACTATGCCCATTGGCAATCTAGGAGGCGGGGAGAGGGCTGAAAAAAAATGGGATGAAAATGTCCTTGTGATATTTCAGCTCTAGGTTAGCAAATTACAGTTCAATATGACAAGAAGAAGGATAATGTAGCTTGAGTCATTTGCATTCAGGTATTTTTGTACTGGGATTTGGAACCTTGTGCTCAGACTGCCCTATAGACCATCCATACGGCATCGCTCTGACTCGAAGGGACAGACTCCTCCGGACAGCCACCACAGCTACTGCTTTACTACTTTGCACACTTTGTCGGTAGGAGCTATGCAGCCAGTAGTTCATGTTTTGTTTTACAGGCAACAACAGAAAGATGGAGCCTTTTCCATTGAAACAAGGGGATTTATGATTTATATTGATCCAGTGATCAATACTGGAATAAGTTAAAGGAGGAGTATGCTTGCTCCATTTAACAGGACTTCCAGAGCAGTGTTTGGAACCACAAGAAGAACAGGAGTAAATTTCAAAGTAATGTTTTTTATGTTTATCCTCCAACCCTATTCTGACCTCCTCTACTAGATCGTCTTTTAAGTAAAAGTGTGCAAGAGCCTGAGGAACATGATACTATTGCTTAATTTTGTCTGCCTTTCATTAACATTTGTATGAGTTTATGCCATGCCTTTTACTGTTTTCCAGCTGATAAATGTTTTTTTAATATTGTGCACAGATCATTTTGCTTATAATCAAGGAAGGGAAATTAAGTTTAACATCTGAGAGCTTTAGGCAAAAATGTCAGGCGTGGACCAGATGACCACATGAGAGTTGCAGACTCTCTTTGTGCCCCAGATTGGCTGGTATTGTTTTGATGCTGTTGCGCTGGAGCAATAGCACTAACGTAATTATGAGATCAAGCAACATCTGGCGGATTTGGCACCCAGCTCACAATCGATTGTTAGTTCGGGTCAAAGGATGAATGCGCCTTAAGTGCACGTTAGGGTGCGCAATCATAAAGCTTGCATTAGCGAGGAAGGAGGAACAGCAGCATTCTTGAGTTTCATCGCCCAACAAAATTGATGGCCCACAAAAGAGCAGTGGCACAACACACAAAAGTGATGATGCCAGAGAGACTGATGCGCTGCGGGCGGTATTTGACATCTTCTGGCGGTGGGCTGTTGTGTGTTGTGATTTATGTCACCGTAATGATTGATTACTTTCAGATCATTCCCATTCTACCATATCTCTGAGAATTTCCCTCTTCTTCAAACATCTTTTTGTTCCCCAAGCCCTAGGCTGCAGATGGCATCAACCCACGCACCTCCATTGTTTGAAGCCTACAAGAACTCCACCATTCTTTGGAGGAATGCTCATAGTTGAGTAGCTAGTGTCCAATTAAGTCCTGAAACTGTGGCTGCGGGCACTTTAACCTTTTTATCCCCTTGTTCTTTCAGGAATTTCATTGCGTGCAACAGTCACAACTCAAGGGTGCCTAAAAAAGTCATCAAGAAAGCAAATCACAAGGAGATACATTTTTCAGGTTATGGGAAAGCGCTTCAAGTGATGGCTACAGCTGCATCTGTCACACCTCTATAAAGGTTCTTCTGATCATGTTTCCCAAAATGAATTATCATCTCTGGCATGCAGCATTACAGCAGACTCGGTGTAAAGGCAACAGGCTAAAGCTTCTGCATGCTGGGAAGCCAAAAATGCCTCTGGGATGCTTATGCAAATCATCCGTTTTCTCTGATATCTCAACCATTCTGTGTGACACGTAAAATATCAATGACTCAATATTCATACGATGGGAAAAGCAAGAATTCAGGGCTCATATCAAGAAAACACTGAATTTTTTAATATCTTTTTTATTTTGGTGTATCTAACACGGCATGGTATCAGGGGAATTAGTATAGTGATAGTGAATATCTTTCTTCAAATCACAACAAGCAACTATGATAGACTTTACTAGTTTCTATTTTATTCTTCATTAGGAAGCAACACCACCAAGAAAAACATATTTGCTACTACTTCATTCACTGACAACAAGATACCTAAAAGGACTCCAAGTGCACAGGTTTTACCACACCTATCATACCTTCCACTCTCTAAGTTTCCACAAAAGGCTTTTTCTCTCCCTGCATACATGCAGCACTGCTGCCCAGTGTGGTCTGGAGCTCTGTGCACTCTCTCTTCTGGAAGCCCTGGGAAGTGCAAAGGGACATACCACAAGCTCCAAGAAATCCTTCCAGTTCCCCAAGTAGCATCAAACATCATTACTCAGATACAATATTAAGTAGTATCAGAAAAAGCTTTATATATCTTCTCTCAAAGCACATACTGATTTGTTTTTAGATACGATGTAACAAAGTCTCTAACACATTTCATTGATCAACAATGTCTGTTGTGTGTCAAATAGGTAGAGGCATCAGCTCCCGTGTAAATCTAGCAAGGATTCAAGATGTAGGGCAGGCTGAGGTCCATCAGTGCTGTCCACCTGCCACACAAAGAGGTCTCAAAGTTACTGGGTTTCTGTCTGATGAGAGTCCAGTACGTTCTACTTTCACCGTACGTGTACTGTGGCAGTGCCTACAGCATCAGCATCAAAAGCCAATGACAGCTTCCAGCTGGATGCCAGGAGGTCTGGTAATATCAGACAAGATACCCAAAGTACTCACATTGTGCCAAAAAAACCCCCAAACTGGCTGGAGAGAGGACAAGAACAATAGGTCATCTTGTGCCAGCTGAAGTTACAATTGGTTGTCCTATTTCTTAAAGACAAAATTATCTTAAACTCTGATATTTAATATTTACATGGGCAGAGATAATTTCTCAGTGCTGTTCATCTCTTGCTTTGTTTAATTCTCATACAGGTAACTGGGGATGCAAGATATCTATCAACGGCTCCAAGCCTGGGTGTGTGCTCAGAGTGAAGATTAGAAGCACTGATCTGTTTCTCTCTTTTTTTTTTTTTTAATAAGTATCTGAGGGGTTTCTGTGAAAGCATTTAATGTAAGTGGGTCACAAAGAATGAAAGCTGTCCTTGGGCAGCCTTTGAACAGGCATAAATATGTTTTCCTCCTTATTTCTTTTTTCAGCAGAATAGAAAACATAAGCCCCCGTCTGTAAGCAGTATTTCATTTTTAACAGGCTCTACAACTCCTCGGAAACCATAAGCAATGCTGAATGTAATTTAAATAGTCCTCGATACACACATTCTGGGCCTGATTCCCACTTAAACTAAGGTTTGCGTGATCTTTACACCCACTGTAAAACTGTTTTCACTGCTGGAATCGTAAGGAAAGCTTTAGTCTTAGGGAGAAGGCAGACCAAAATATTTTGAGAGAAGAGGAAGGTGCTTGCCCATGCCAATTCAAACTGGAGGTATTGCGCTGCAGAGACAGCACTGCCACCCACAAAATGAAAGGCTTGACCCTATCTTGTGCCAAAGCCCCGCATTGACCCTACTGTACGGAAACCCAGCTCTCATTGGATTACTTTACTTAAATGCTATGGATGTGTAGAACTTCTCAGATGCGAGTAAAGATAGAGAAAGTGTTTCCAAAAGAAAGCAGTATTTTCCAAAAGAAAGTCCTGACCACCCTTTTGCAGGGGAGGAACAAGCCTTCAGTGTCCCACAACAAGCTGTAATGACTCAGTCTTCTGGCACAATAATCTCTTACAATTTAGATAAATTCGATATAACCTGGGTTAAACAAGTCAAGAAAAAAGGAGATCTATTTAGATAATATATCTGTGGCTTTCTTTTGCCTTATTGCCTTCTAGCTGCCTTCTGACAGTTGGCATGAGCTACAGCAACTCTCAGGTAATAATAAATTATTTGAACTGACCGAACACTTGCATAGCTGGATGAGGCGCTGGGGAGGAGAGTAACTCTTCTGTTGCTGTTGGCCCAGAAGACAGGTTTGATGGCTCACTCTTACCAGCAAAAAGACCAAATAACCATTTAGTTATTGGGCAACATGATGTTTGCCCCAAATCCAGTTTATTGCATTGCTAAGCAATGGTGAAGTGTGTTTTCAGAGACACCTCTGCATTCTTCACCGGTGCTAAGCATCAATATTTCAAGGACTATGTAAAAGGCAGAGACTCGCATGTAGTGAGTACCCCTCTCTGCTGCACAACCAACACGCTCTTCTCAGTACTGTTTTAATGAAAATCATGAGTATGGCTCTTATTCAGCCAAGTACTTAAGCTTAAGTATTCACTATAAAAGCACCTCTCTTGACTTCCTCAGGATTATTCGTGTGCCTGCCTTTGGCATTGAAGCACTTAGTTGAACCAAAGCCCCATAGCATTATCTAATGAAAATAACTAAATATGTTAGACACATACAAAATTTGTGATCACCATTCCTGTGGAGCCCATTTTGTAGAACGAATCATATTTATAGAATAACACAGGACAGAGGTTTCTATTGTTATAGCATTTGAATCGAACTGAAGAGAGTGAGGAGTTACAAATACAGAGTCACAGGCAGGCTGAGGTTGGCAGGGACCTCTGGAGGTCATCTTATCCAACCCCCCTACTCAGGCAGAGTCACCTACAGCAGGCTGCCCGGGCCCATGGGCATACTTGTTATTTTGAAGGCATCTGTGATATGGGAAATACCTTCAAGCTAAAAAAAAAAAAAAAAAAAAAAAGATATTATTTATTTTATGAGTGAGTTTACAGATTCCTGATAGCACTGAAGTCCAAGCAAAGGCTTGCAGGAGAACAGAAACAGTACTGGACATCACAGAATAAACTCTCCCCAGTCTCCAATCTGACAGCATCTGATGATCTTAAGATGATAAATCATAATTCACCTTAGCCTAAAGACTTGGCAGTGCTCTTTTTACGAAGTAATATCTCCTGCAAAAGGACAAAAGCTTCTCTCAATTTAATCTGTATATCTCTATTTCAGAAAGATTGTGGGGAAGATAGAATTAGGTCTACTCTGCTGAAGAGAATAGAATAAGTTGTGCAACATTTTTGTTTTCTAAGTAACCTAATTTTTTGCCTGCTGAAAATTATACATTTTTAAATTTATGCCATAAAAATTCTACAGTATCTGCAAAGTGCTTGTATGAAACAGAATCAGTCTATACCCTCACCGTGGAATGAAGAAAAGTGCTTATGCAGCAATGACTCTTTGAAGGCATTATCTGGCATAGTCCTGCACTGTGACTGTTGGTAGGGATTCTGCCACGGAGACCGTCTATTGTCACGGAAAGCAGGATTGCCTCCACAGGCTGTAGGGTGCGTAGATCAATATGAGATCTGACACAGATGGCACTTGTACTTTCAGTGTGTGACTCAAAGTCACGGACAGCAGAACCAATGGGCAGGTGTGGGCTCTTCCCAAAAAAGACGCGGTCAGAAGACTGAAGGGAATGGAAATATTCATTTCTAGACTGCACATGCTTTCCAGGTTCCCTACAGCAGGTGTTTCTGTACAAAGATGGAGTAAGTTGCTGTTAAAAAAAAAAATCATCTACATGCTAAACACAGTTCCAGTAACGTTGCTGTGAAAATTGAGTGTGGACAGCAGGCTCAGCATAAGTGCTTTCCTTTTTGTTCCCTCTTCCAAATGGAAATAAGCCTGACACGTGGACCTGTGTCTGAATTTCTGGCTCATGCCAACAGAAAGGGAGAGGTATAAAAATAAAAATCACTCTTAAAAGTTCCTGGGTTTCCACATTCCCACCATGTTTGAGATATTCATCTAGAAGGCACATCTTATCTGGAAGAACAACAAGAAATGATCAGTGTCTGGAAAGCATTCTCAGGAAAAGAAGAATAAGCCCAGAGTAACTCCTCTAAAAATCAAATAATATTCTGGTACATATGACTGGTATACACCTCATAAAATCTTTTCCTGGGAAGAATCAGCATTTTGCAATTTCAGCTCAGTCACTGTAACTTTCCTTACATACTCTTCTAGACACCTTATTTATTTATTCCATTTATAAGGATGTCCTGTTCGTGCCTGTGGACACGTGTACATAACAGCCATAAAAATCACAAACACATTCGCAATCCCTGACTGAACCGAGTTAGTGAAAAGAAATTCTTCATGTTCTGTACAATTCCTCTATGAGTTATTTTAACAGAAGCAATTGTTTTTCTTCCAACTGCACCTGTAACACAATCACTACATTTACCCTTGAAAACGTCTGCTTGAAACTGCACATCTCCCAGGGTTAAAGAGCTGGGGTTTGGGGTTTTTTTCCGCCAGAATCTTTTTAACATAAAAGGTTTGGAGGTTTTCTTTGAGCTACTTGGATGGCTGCAGCCGTGCACAGGGTCAGCCAGCAATAAGCAACCCTGCCGTAACGGTGGGCTTTCTGCTATTCCCCCTCCAATGCAGAATAAATGTCCTTTCCTCACTCTGTGGAGTGCTCAATTTCCCACAGAATGGTATATTTCTGCAGAATTCTCCAGGCACACAAACCATTCTGTTCTGGTGAGCTCTGCACGTCTTATTCATGGTAATTACGCTCGCATCTTTGATCTCAGATGAGATCTCTTGTGCATATTTTGTTCTATTTATGTCTTTGATCTTGTTACTTGTTTTTCCCCCTTTTTTTCCAGTTGCCTGTCTTTTCATTTGAAAGACATTCATCCTACATCACTTTAAAAACAAAAGGTGAAACGTTGGCATGTGTATCCCGAGTAACCTTGCAAAATATACGGTAGTACCGAGCAATTTTTGGAAGCAGGGTGCATCTGGGTTTTGTCTCCCAATTTAAACAAGCAGTAGCACATCACGCTGCTAATGTCAAGAATGCACCCAGGCAGCTAAAAGTAATAGGTGGTACTGAGAAGAGTATATTAAAAAAAAAAAAAAAAGCCCAGCTATTGTGATGACCGCGGTGACAGCAGATTACCCCGGCAGAGAGGAGACACGCGGGACCCACTAGTGTGCATAAAAAAATCTGTTCTCCATGGCAACAGGGAAGTGGCAGGGGGAGAGCGCGGCAGGAACCCTGCGCCGAGCGGGGGGCACGCCGTCCTGCAGCCCTCCCCACGGCCCTGCTGGGCTTCCCAGCTCTGCCAGCACTGGAAACCTTCCGCCTCCAAAGCACCTCTCCAGTAGACTTGCCCCATAATGGGCATTTACAAGGAATCAAAGGAAGCCATAAATATTTGTGACTTCTCAGGTGCTCGCATTGTTAATCCTGAAATACTAAAAGCATCGCAGCTGTCCTCTGCCGGCCACCCACATCCTGCGCAGTGCTGGCTCCGGTGCTCAGCAAGGAGCTCCTCAGTGGGCCCATCAGCACGTGCCAGCTCTAACGCTTGAAGTCAACAGGGTTTGGATTTCTGGTTGAGAGTAAAAATGCAATACTGTTTTGCTAAAACTGTGTTTTTATACGTGCATCATTCTTCACGATGTATCAAAGCAGAAGAGAGGAGTAAAATTTCCAGGGCTCAGAATCACTGTAGTAAGATGACCTAAATTTACTACAGTGTTTCATGGGGATTAAACTGAAAGACTAGAGGGATCTCCAATTATGAGAGAAAAAGCACTGGTAGGTAAGAGCTAGCTAAAACAACTGCCTCAAAGCCCACATTCAGTCAAAACCCACAAACACTTCTTTATCGTGAAACAATCGGTGTTTATCATTCCCCTCCACTGTGCTGGCGTGGCTAAAACTGCAGAGGACTGAGAGCAGACCTACGCGACAGAACCATGACAAGTATCCTCTGCTCTCCTTTATCGCCTCACAGACAAAATCTTATATCTGTAATAAATACAGAATCATCACAGGAGGCTACAGGGCTGGTTAAGGATGAATGACAGTTTCCATCTGAGAATTTATATAGATTAATCAACACTTTTGCACTTGAATTTCTCAAGCTATGGGAAACACGTGGATGAGGGGCAGAACAGTTCATCGGGAAAGTTGTTTCTAAATGCCAAAGTCTATTTACCAAATCTCAGTGCAATTCTCAAGCAGCCACATATGCTCATACTATGCTCCAGCACTGAAAAGCTCGTAAATCCCCGTTTGGCTTCCTCTGAAGCACGTGGAAGTTATGGTAAAGCTACTGTGTTATGGTAACATAAAGCTACTAGTGCCATAGTCTCTGCTTGCAACATGCACGTAATTAATTTCTTTGAGATCTCAATTACCTCTCTACTCATCCTGTCGTAAGAGCGGAGTTGTTATCTCAGCGGGGAATATAGTGTCACATTGCTTACTTTGCACGGGTTCCTCTCCATGTGACTAATCCTTCACCCATGGATATAAAGGTGCAGGTTGTGGTTGCTAAAAGCCCTGTGAAAACAGCAGGTAGAAACCGTATCTCCCAGGTCATACCTAATCCAATACAGGTGTCACGAAAAGCATGACTCAAATCTGTTCTTCAGGTTTTTTTTAATTACGCATAAACAGAAAAAAAAAGGGTCTCCTTCATAAAAAGATTAAGATGGCAAACAAAAATTTCATAAAGCTAGAGCTAAGAAGATACGACATTATTAGACTATTAGTATTTGGAAAAGAGAAAACAGAAGCTTCAAGTAATTTCTGTCTCTGCTTAATTGCCTTAATTTCAGCAACACAGAGCGAGCGTGTGTTCGCTTTGCGCTGGAATTCATCCTGACCTCCTCAGAAGCAGGAAATGTATTTCCTCCTGCCTACCAAAAGTATATCAGAAATCTCACTTTCTTATTGTGGACAAGCATTTCCAGGCTACTCTCATCTTGTTTTAAAGCAGGACCAGTGAATACTTTGCAACCAACACCCTTCTGCTTGCAGGATCCCTCCCCCTCCAATTGTGCCTTCTCAACCTGAGCTGCAAATTGTGCAGCAATTGTATCATTTGCCGGCTTTGATGCTGTGCCGACATCCCAGGTCTTTTGCAACCCAACACAATACTCCACGGGAAAATCCTTTCTGTTGGAGATAAATGGAAAGAAACCTCCATGTGTGTAATCCCATCTGAAAAATAATTCTATGGCATGGGAGCCTGTAAATCCTTGTTTGATTTGAAATTAAAAACCAAATAGAACAAAGATGTTTTAAATCCTCCCATATGTGTTCTTGCATGATCCCAGTAATACGGGTTACGCTACCACATTTCAGAAACTATTTCATGTTCTCAGTCAGTGCATCGTCAGATGGGTCTCCCTAAATCCTTCCCTCTCGCCCCGCTTTATTCACTGAATCGTTAAAAATGAATAGGACAAATGGGATCTCGAGAGGTCTAAGCCGAGCCCCCTGTCCCAAAGCAGGACACCATTCCAGACAGACATTTGTTAACCTTTTCTCAAGAAGACCGGCAGCACCCCAGTGAGGGGCTAGATTAGTCCCACTGCCACGTCCTCCCCCCTCGCTGCCGACACCAGCCCACCGGCTGTGGGTTCCCAGCCTCCCCCTGGCCTCCGTCCCACTTTCTCCTGAGAAACTGGGGTGAAACACCTCCCATCTCCACACAAGCTTTCCTCGTGCTCCTGCAGACCCCGCTCATTTGTTGGGGCTTTGCGGGTACCTAGAGATAACGCGGGCAGCTGCCTCCCCCAGGCAGGGTGCCCCCGGCTCCCCGCGGGCTGAGTGGGGCAGGGGGCTGCCAGCGCAAAAAACTGAGCCAAAACCCCTCTTTTAACCCGCCTTTGGCAGCTTCAGTAATTACAGGTGGAGAGAGGGCTCAGACAATGCAGTCAGGCCATAAAACTCCCAGCTATAACATTTCCTGAAGTCAGGAGCATTCGATGTGAAAAATGAAGCATTTTGTGTCTAATAGTGGCAATCACGCATCACTGCGCCCGTGCCCGGGTCGCACCGAGGGAGAAGCGATGCCGATGGGAATTCCCAGGGCAGGGAGCAGTGGGCAGCACCAGGAGGGCATGGGGGTGGGAGCGTGGCAGCAGAGATAAGAGTGGCTGGGAGCATGGACAACAGCCAGGAACGCTCTTGACTTCATAGCATTTCTGCCGTTTGGGGAAATTACATAACACACAATTTTATTTTATTTATTGGTTTTTTGTGTTTCTGAAGAACAACATGGTCTTCCAGTTGAACACATTTGGACTTTTAGCCATTGTTTGTCTGTGCTCAGGAAATATCTAGATTACTATTTCTCAAAGTATATATTTGTCTGTAGAAGCATAGATGAATCTCTATTCTATATTCACCTATAAAATACACTGTCATAACTCGCAAGTACTTTAACGCAATTTTAGTCTGTTGCCATAAGAGAATACTACCAAGAAACTAAACTCAATTAAACAATAGAGAAAATTTAAGTGAAGAAGCTATCCTGTTTTCCTCCCCAGGAAGAGTTGTGGTCATTTTAGACAAGATTAAAAAGTTCAGCCTTCTCAATACCAAAATTTTGTGATTTTTTCTCCTTTGCAAAAATATTTAGTCAAAACATTTTGGCTGCCACAAAAGGGGTTAACAACTGTTAATGGCTTTCAACTGCAAAGATTTACATCACGATCATTTCTTCACTATGTGAATTTCGTGTCTTAGAAAAGTATCTTAATTTCAGATTGAATACAATGGTTCAGCACTATAATTACCCCCCCTTTCCTTCTCTTATGGAAATAAAATTCATAATTCTTCCTGTCATTTTTACATATTATACTCATGTCATCAGTAGTTTTAAAGTTTCTTTTTTTAAGGTAGTTACTGGTGGTATAATAAAAGAGAGAAAATTAATTTCCTGTAGTTTGAATCAAAGTGCCCCAGTGTCTCAAGATGCAGCGTTATAGTAAAACTGTAAAGTTAATGGAATATTAAAATCTGTCAGTTGAGCTTCTCAGGGAAAAATAGTTCATCGTCTGAGGATTGAGAGCGTGATGGTAAAAGGGGCTATGTAAATCACCAATTAACTGCTCAGAATTAAAATGCGAGAGGACCTGTCCTTTCTGTTTACAGAAATGAGGGCTGTACCGCAACAATCAAAAGCTCCTAATTTTTAGGTAAATAACAATTACCGATTCCTTTTAAATATCATATGGCAATAACAGTGCTCCAAACACAAACAGTTTTTCCCTGCCTTTGCTGGAGTGATTAAAATGTTGAAGGCATCACAGCAAGTCCCCGAGCTCCTTGACAGCTGTCATTGCTATTGAACACAACTATAACAGCCAGAGAGAGCTTTATTGGTAAACTGTTCTGCGTTGCCACAAAGGCAATCTCGCCATTTCACACAGGCATCTGTTGCCATATTTTGGAGCTTTATTTTTTTCTCCCCTCTCCGATGGAGCCGGTGATTTGGTGCCATGTGCAATTTCTCCCTCTTTATCAATACCATTTGGTGAGGTTTGCGCCACCAGGGCTCGGAAGGTTTTGTTTCCAGGAAAATGAGCAAGGAAAATACATTTTTGCCGAGTATAATGGTCTCTTTCTGCGCTAGTCATGTGCAACAATAGAGCCGAGGGCTTTTCAATAGGGAGTGGTGTGACTTCAGTGTTTAAATATAAATGCACAGAGTTTTTATGAGAAGTGCTGTACCCTTCCAATTTACATCGTTTTTATGGTAGGAAGAGGAGAAAGCTTCACCACAATGAGCTGTAGCTTCAATAAAGACCGATCAGACAGCCCCCGCGTCTGGCTGCGCGCTGCCGCACCGTCACAGCCGCGGCAGCGCCGGAGCCCCCTGCGCCAAGGGCAGCCCCTTCTTCCTCGCCCCCGCGAGCGGCGCGGCCCATCCCGCCTCCACACCCCGTCAGCTTTCAGCCTGGCAAACGCCATGGGGCACAGAGGGAAGCACATTTGCTCTACTTTCTGTATTTCGCAGCCAGCAAATGGAGGCAGAGTGAAATTAGATTACCTGCTCGAAATCCCCCAGGCAGTCCATGACAGGGCTGGGAGCTGAACCTCAGCTTCCCAAATCCCGCCGTTAATGAGGGGTTGGGGCGTTCCTGGCCTCTCTGCCCACCTGCCCCAGCATCTCACCCGCGCCCCGGGCCAGCCGAATGTCCGAAATCCCCCAGTGGCGGGTACCGCCGTCCTACATGGCGTACCCAGCTCAGCCACCTTCTGCAGGTTCCCACATACCCCAGGCCCCTTACCAGCACATCCCCAGTCCACAGCAGCAGCTCCCTAGACTTTTCCAGCACCTATCCAACACCTCTCCCTCCCTTCCCCACACCTTCTCCCCCTTTGGAGAGCAGTGTAGCTGCAGGGCTGTGCCTGGAAGGCAGCCTTGGGTAGCGGGAGGGACACCAGGGAGCAAAGGGAGGCAGGCAAGGACAAGACCTGGGATTAAGCTGCACAGAATATTCTGGCCAGGGAAGAAGTGATAGAACCCAGATGTGTGAAAAACATTTGGATGTTTGTGCTGGACGCTCCTGGAATGGTAACCAGGTTGTAGGGTTGAGGTTTAGCTTCCCCCCCTGCCCGCAGTGGAAAATGGGAAATCGGGAAAGAGTGATGTCAATCACCAAGACAAGGACTACCGCAATATCTAAAACATGTATACATCTTTGGGTGCTGAAAGCCGTTAATAGCAACCTGTATTTATACAGCTCTAATAACCCAAAAGGAAATCTTAACAGCAGCCTGATTCGAACAGACATAAAAGTAATTTTTATTCTCTCAGTCCAGATAATGCACTCCTTCAAATCTCTTTGCACAAAGCAATAAGCAATTCTCTTTTCTGAGAAAATCAGCGCCTGAACAACATTTTAAAGTCGGAGTATTATGATGTCTTTCCTACGTTCTGCACCTTTAAATCTGTCAGGCTACTACTATCCATTTTAGACTTATTGTGTTCATTCATGTGTGCAGACACACACATTGTGTCATGGAGACTGCAGCACGTTCTTTTCTGTTTCCCGTTTTTAAATATAAGATAAAAGTTATTCGGACTGCAATTATCTATTTATTCTTTATTGAAATATATAAAGCTTTATCCACCACTGCAATGCATTTGCGTTTGAGGTGCGGTGCGAGAGATGCTCAGTGGCACAAAGAAACGCCAGAACTACAGCTGGTTAAAAAATAGATTTTCTGTCCCGCAAAACAGTCCGGGATTTCGTCGTCTTTGTTGTTGCTGCGCTGAATCAGGGCAAAAAGCTACGTTTCTAAATGTTTTCACATGGTGCAATTCTAGGGGATGGAAATTATTTTTTGTTTGATATATCAATCCTCCTCATTTTTATGTAAAATGCACATTTGAAACCAAAAGCATTTTATAGCCTCACATTTGCACTCCAGAAATGACAAAACCTGGTACACTTGGATTTCCACTAGGTTCCCACTCCCTTTTTCTTTGTCCAGTCCCCATTTTGTGAAGAAGGGCCATTTTGACAAAGTACTATTTTCTACGTAGGAGCTGTTTTTCCAAAAGAGAACAAAAGAGACCAGATTCAGGTAAACAGAAGAGCCTCCGAACAGTTAAAATTGTCTGTTTGCACAATTAAAATGCAAGCGCAGGGCCTTAACGTTCGCTCTTCCCTAATTGCCAAACACGGCCAGTAACTTCTTACAACCTGCGAGAGGTATCTCCATGTTTTTAGGTGCTCCCAGGAGATCCCCTAACCCCGACTTTCAGATCTGTTCATTTCACTGTTACGATGCATCCTCTTAAATTTCAGACTATCTCAAACAGCTTGAGGAAATTCAACACCATTCCGAAGAACCAGCCCCACATTGGGTTAAAAAAGAAGTGAACAGAAGTACTGTTGCATTAAAATAAATGGCTAGCAAGTGGTCTAAATAAAGCATTGCTATCTGATGCCTGAAAACAGATTTGACTGAAAAGGTATGCTTTCAGTCTAAGAAAGCAGAAAAAACTAATTAGACAAGAAGCAACCGTGAACAAACATGTTAGCAGAATCAATAACTGGAACTGATCAGCTATTTCTTTAATTGTGCCAGCTGGGCTCTAGCGATGTGCTTAGAGGAGCATAATTACCCGTTTCGGTTGTACAGCAGAGTTCTTTTTCTTTTCCTATCCTTTCATTCACCCTCCTTTCTTTCCTTTTACGTTAGGAGCTGGTCATATGCCACTAGAAAAAGAAAAACAGGGTTGAGAAATTAGTGGAAAATGGGCCATCCTTATACGTAAGATGATATTATACGAATAATTAGAAGTAGCCCTGAACAGTTATGCCAAATGTGACCTAATAAGAAAGTGAACCATCAAGGAAATGTAACTAATTTCTTAATGTAAAAGGACATTGTGCGTGCTGTGTGCAAAGCAGCACTGTAAAGTAAAGTAAAATAAAATAAAATAAAATAAAATAAAATAAAATAAAATAAATAAAATAAAAATCCATTCTCTTTCATATTTCGACATGCGTATCGGGGATTGTTCTAATTTGTAAGGCTGTGACTGATCCAGGCACAGAGTTCTGCTACTAAAGCACTGAAGTCCACGCTGTACAGCTGCCTGCCACTATTAGAAAGAAACCAGGACAGACATAAAATAAAGCACAGAAAGGAGAGGGAAAGCAGTGAGGAAAGAGAGAAGGGGTGCACTGATTAATTACCAAGCCAAAAAAACCCAACCCACCCTTCCTTGACTGATGTTTACCCGTCTTTAATTGACAGCAAAACAAAAGGATTTAATAACTTCAAGGCTCTTATGGGCAGCTCCATGGAAAATCCATAGCGGTGCAGAGGAAGCTTGGCTTTTTTGATCTATAGCAAGGGCTAAATGGGTCTCCATTAGAGCAATGGCTACCCTGAAAAGTGAAAATTAAAAAGTGAAATATACATTTAATCAGCTACAGGCTAATATATCAAAAGATTTGGCCTATCCCAATGAGGGGCCTGATTCAAAACACATTGACGTGAGCAGAAAAAAGATTCATGCCCCACAAAAGCTTCAGCTCAGAAACTTGTCCAAAGCTGATCTAAACCCTTTATACAGCTGAAAGCCTAAGAAAACCAAGACCGGTCCTATTTTCTGGTTGCGGGCAGGTCACCTCCCCATCACAGGAGCCGTCCTAATTGGTGACATGACCCAGAGCAGCCCAGCGCCGTGCCGGGGGGGACCCGCCGCCCGGCAGGGCTCGGCAGGCAGCTTGCTCTGGCGCCCAGCTCCAGCGCCCAGCCCACCGCCTCTGGCATCGCCTCCCACGCCGACAGCTTCTCCTGCCTGCCCCCCTTTTGCACCCACCTTCCCGCAAGCAATAAACCGCACACCCAAAGGGAAAAGCCCTTCAGGAGCGCGGTAGGCAGCTGAAGGGAACTAGAAGGAGGTAGAAAAGAAGCGGGATGCTTTGGGATTGAGATGTCAGAACAGGCACCAGTCGCGGCCAGCAGCCTTAACCCACAAACTCCGCAGGCCAGAAGGCAAACTAGGGATCTTTTCCCAGCAAAGCCGTGGAGGGATGCCGCACGCCGGGCTCCCTACAGCTGGGGTTCATCCTCAAAAGCCGGCAGTCCAGGGCTGGCTTCAGTATGCCATGGAGGCTGGCGTAGGCTGATATTTTATCCGAGGCAGTATTTCTATGCTTAATTTCATTTTTCTAGCTGAAACGATTTAGCTTTATTGTGTTTCGCACATGTCTTTTGATATGGAAAAGCAACTTTTGTGAGGCGATATTCAAAGGGGTCTGCATTTACTTCTGGTAGACGTCAGTTCTTTACAGCGAGGAGTAGCAGGATTTAGAGCTAATTGGGGAAATTATAAAACAAAAAGGTATTCTCTAACACTGAAAGATTCTTCAATCAAGATCAGTCAATCATCCTGACAAGGAAAATAATTTCAGATTACTCGGTGAGAGAATAAAAATGCATTGCATGGGGTTAAGTCCCAACAACGTTCACATTATCTTTTAACATAACCGTCTGTATAGGCACTTAGCATTATATAATACACATAACAGAAGATCTCAGTTTCATCTTTCAGCCTTTCAAAAAGTATTTAAGTTTCTGATCATTTAAATCTCCGCTGATTATTCATCACTACCACATTTTCAGCTAGGAGATGCTAAATTAGCTACTTACTATGGATGATATTCACTATGCTGCTGAGCGCAGCCACGGAGCAAGCCTCATGGCAGCAGCAGGCGATAACGCTTTCAGGGCTCATCCTGGGTACGGCGAGCTCCATTTCCGCACCAAAGAGGCTGGCACAGAAGGTGGTCATGGGGCTGGGCTGAGGAAGACGACGGTATCAGTCCACACCAACAGCTATCAGCCTTAACGCAGGTAATACGGACCAACATTCCAAGGACTTCATCCTTAAAAAGCCTGGTTATGCCAGAACAAACTCAGAAGGGAGAAATTTGCCCACAATTAAATCAAGGCATTGATTATATTTCACTGGAACCCGTTTTAACACTAACAATGGTCCTGGTTTGGCTGTCCATCCCTAGGCCCAGCTAAGGCTCATTTCCACAAATGTTTTAAGGACAGCAGAGCTCTGCCCAGGGTTGCCCTAGCTCCAGGAAGACCACACGCTCCCACTGTGCCCTGGTGAGGTGTCCCAGGCAAGAGAGGACTTCGATGAGCTCGGAACAGCCTGGAGGAGGATGCTTAGGCAGACGGGGAAAAGGGAGATAAAAGATTTCTCACTTGTCCCTTTCAGCAAAGACTCCCCTTCACTCTTGTCCTGCAGGGGTTGGCTTTACACGCAGGGAGGAGACACCTTAAAAACTTGGGCAGAAGGAGAGTCCCTGGGAAGGTGGGACGCTGGACTCTGGGTCCACAGCTCAGAGGAGCTGGCTGGCTGTCCAGTGCCACCATGCTTCCGGCGAAAAGCACAGCTGAAGGCTCCGGATCATACAGCATCACTCTGTACGAGGTGGAAATTCCTCTTTGACTTCGTATCATTGCTGTTCGTACCGCCATTGTCCTCGGAGGCCGCGGCTGACATCGGGCTCCCACTGTGCCTGGCGCTGCACAAGCATATGGTTAGAGACAGCCCCTCTCCCCCAGGGTTTACAGCCTAACTAGGCTAGACAGATCAAATTAACATCATTCCTACTTTCCAAGTAGGAAGCTGTGACATAGAAGGATTTCAACAGGAGCCAGGAACCTAAACGTTTCTAAAATACGGCTTTCAAGCTTTCTGGGTCTCAGAAGCAGAATTAAACTCTATCTTCTCCCTACTATGAAAATACAGCCTGACTTTGGAGTGAATTTTAGAGCCCAAGATACAAAGGGAGCATTTGGCCTCATTCGAAGCATGAAACCCAGCCCCGGTCACAGAGTCTGGAACCGCCTGACAGGCTTTTACATCTCCAAATGCCAAGGTGAGCATTTACTTTGAAAGGGAAAACGTTTTAAAAACCAAAACAGCTCTGAGAACTGTTAAGCAAAGCTGTCATCGGTAAATTATTCCTTTCAGCTGGTATTTTTTTTTCCCCTCCTGTAGTATGATCTGCGAGCTAAGTACAGCAGTCAATATGTAGTAATCAGGCTAATGATTGTCTAATAGCTAAATTAGAAGAGTGACTCTTAATCATGCAATATGATGCCAATAGTCTACCACCAAAATCCAGACATGAAGCAAAACTCTTTGATTACACTTCACGTTTTTAAAGACCTAATTAACTTTTATAAGACTTCTTGATTTTTAAAATACCTTAAGAGAACAGAGTGTAACATCAAAACTCTACAGAAAGTGGCAAATGTGTTTCTTTGACTTATTACTTGCTAGGTCTACAAAGATGCTAGACCTCCATACAAAACTGTTAAAATCATGGAACCCAGAAACATATATAATGTTACAAATCTTTTGATATTTGTATTAATTTTCTATAAACCTAAACTCCTTAATAAATATAATTTAAATGGTCTTGCAGAAATACAATCCATTAAGCACTATGTAATCTACTCCAGGACTATCTTACAATGAACCCTAAGTGAATTTGGCCAGTTGAAGCTCAGAGAAAAGGTAAAGGGAAAATGAAAAAAAAGAAGTAAAATATAGACAATATAAAACATGGACAAAAAGACAAATGAGCCTATGCAATCTCCATTCTGTGCACTAATATATTTCATTAGCCATGTACCAGTTCTATCATTTATATTAGGAAAGAGCTTCCATTAAATTAGAGTGATTTCAAATCCTTTATAACAAATCTGTTGAACTTCTTCTAATGAAATAGGAATACAGAGATTCTAATTTTAAAACAACAAAATCTCAAAATCTACTTTGCTAAAATTACTCACGGTGGAACAGGGGAACCGTCTGGCCTCAAATAAGATTATAGTTCCTGATACCACAAAATTTAAAAAAAAAAAAAAAAAGTATAACTATCCTACCAGAGAGTTACTTGCATTTTGGATGATCTTGCAGACTTCCTGCCAGAAAAGCATCTCAGAAGCCAAGAGGCGTTTACCATAGTAAAAAAGAAATAATCTATAAAACCTACATCTAATGCTCACTGAAATCAGTAGGCAGTCTTTTGGATGAATATAGAAAAAATGAGAGCAATTAATGCAGCTAAAGACCATTCTTCTTAGTTAGAAAAATAATTCTGCTGGCTTCAAGCAAACTAATTGCATGGCTACAGCAAGCGGAATTTGGCCCATCACTGCCGGATGGACCTAGGGAACACCATGGCAACCAGGAAAATTGTTTCAAGGGAAGAGGTGGGAAAGAGATTTAACACACTTTTTCCCTCCTACATATTGAACTTGCTGAAGTTTTGACACTCGCTTCAATCCTGTCCAGTACACTTTCCATCGTGGGGAAGCTATAATGCACCCTCTGGTTTTAAAGGAACTTTGGACTACTCTCCATGTGCCTAGACAAAGAAAACAAGATCCTCAGGTACTACAACATTTCAGAAATCAGATAATGAACTGGAATCATATATCTCGTGGATTAGGCTCTCTCTGAATCGATTTATAATGGGTATTTTGCTGGGAGACTGACCCAGATTCCATACATTTTTTTTAATTACTGCAAAATCACTTCAGCCAATTCTCCCATTATCGATGACATATTTCATGGTTGTTCAATATTAAATCATAAAGGGAAGAAAAAATGAATAGTGAGATGCAGGAGTTAGCATTTCACTTCCCTGCACAGACTGCAGAATTTTAGTGAATGCTTATGCCTAGTCTTTATATGTGATTAGTCTGATGGGTCACCAAATTGCCTTCAGATTACCAGGTCCCAAATTCAAAAGCATTTCTTCTATTATTACTTTAAAATTCAACCTCCTATTTTTTTAACAAAGTCGCGAGTCAAAACAGAATTTTATAATATGTTATAATATGTTTTCCCTGGCCCCCTGCCTGCAGTTGTTTGGATAGCTGGCAGAGCGTGGTATCTGACAGTACAGGAACAGTGCGGATAGTTTGCCATTCCTACAGGGATCTATCTTTGGCAATAAATTTGGACTGGATGTCTGTTCGTAGAGTGTGTCAAAACTGTGCCAAAAGCACTTTTGGATGTAGAATAATAATAAATGAGTGTTGCACAGCATTAGTAGAGGAATTCTAATAAGAGTTGTCCATCATTTCACAGTAAGTACTTTACCATGTTACTGGATTTATGTCTCATAATAAATTAACCATATCAAGTACTTCATCCCATAGGTTCAGTAAAACAAACATACATAAGTTGAGGTAACTTCCCATGCCAGCCGAACAATGCCCATATCCTTGCACGTCGCTTTAGCACAAAACTGAAGCAAAGTCTAAAAGCCAAATTCACGGCTGGAGGAGGAGGGCATACTCGAGTGCAATTTGCAGCGCTGGGCGCACTCGCACCAGCCATCAGCTAGCCTGAAGTTCTGTAGAAATCCTCAGTTAATGGCATATATAAAAGTTTGTTCCACATTCCACTGTGCTCGGTTTGTAACAGCCAATCTAAAAGGGCTTATCTTTATATAGTTTTCCAGTCTGATGCACAAGCATAGATAATAAATCTTGGTAGGAAAAATGTGACTTGATTCCTGTGGGAGTCATGCCGATACTTTACGGTGTAGCAATCAGTGTTTATAAAACAATTGCTACTGTTCAAAACAAACAAACAAATAAGAAATGTTGCGTGTTTAGTGAAAAGCCTTCTAAATATAAGAGTAGGAAAATGCCCGAAAGGATTTTGGCATCTCCAAATTCTGAGAGCATCTGTGAGAACAGGCGCATTGGTGTGATAGGCTTCTCTGAAGATGCTGAGGTTTGGTACACGTGATGGTACCACCAAAGGATCATTACGCATGGAGGCACACATGGCAGCCCAAAGAATCATGATACTCATGGAAAACATACACAGTACACACTGCAGGGGACAGAGTCAAAAAGAACTTAATTTGGAAAATGGAAAGTCACCAAAATCAAAACTTTGTTTAAGAATACTTAAAAATTTTTAAGAATACTTAAATAATTTGCTCTTTCAGAAGGGAGGACAGTTCCAAACAGGCTAAGTTATATCCATTAATAAAGCAAGAGGCGGTTAGAAATCTACGATTCGGCTTTCACCCAGCAGCTTTCGTATTTTACGGTCAACAGACATGACAAACTTTTCACAACATTAGGTTTGAAAATGCTGGCCAAGCTCAGGAATCAAAAACTAGTCCATCTTTAAGGAACATCAAGAATTCATCCTTTCGAAGCCAACAGAAGTTAGAGGTGAGCCAACTTGCCAAAAAAGCCAGATATTTTTAAAGCTGCTTAAATACGGATTGGAAAACGCTCGTGTTGGAGCAGTGCCTTGCGGGCGCTGACTGAGGGCTGCGTGCAGGGTGCGAGTCAGCTGAACGGGAAATACAGCACGTGCTGGTTTCTGCCAAGAGGTGTGACTTCTGGAGGTGTGACCCAGCAAAGAACAGCACAGGACAGCGGGTTTAAGATGCTACAATTAGCAATGCCAATTGCTAATTGCTAATAATTCACAGCAACACGGCCTATGGACAGCAAAGTTCTCCAGACCTTTCTGCTGTGCTGTGCACAGCGATGCGCTTTTCCCAACCCAAAACTGCCAAGGAGGGGATTCTTTTCCACTTCCTTCCTGGTGTTTTGAAAACACGGCGCACAGCCTGGGCTCTCAGGAAGACTCACCGCCAGCAGCTCCGCAGGCTGTACAACACAGGCTGCACAACACAGGCTGCAACTCCTCCACCCAGATAAGAGCAGATACCTTCTGAGAGAGACTGCACGCCGCAGCGCTCTGAATGGAGCAGCAGGCAGGCATCCAGCCAGGGCGCAGCTGTGATTGATGTGCACTTTGTGTGCTTTGCGGCTCGCTTTATGATATTTCTAAAGGAAAAACTTCGGCGGAGTGACTGGCGCGTCAGTTGTGCAGTTTCCATCACCGGCACCGGGAGCCGCACAGCTCCGCTCTTCCAGACTCCCGGAAAAGGCACGCCGTGAGGCACAGTGACCCGCTGCCAGCACAGGGGCTTGGCTTAGCAAACACTACATTTGGGAACAACAGCTCAGCGCCACATATTGTATTTGCATAGGTGTTTTTCTTTATTAATTTATTGTAATTGAGGTGACAGTGAGGCTTGTGCCGGGGCTCCAGCCTCAGTGAGAAAAGCAGAGCTGGGACCTCCCTTTACAGCTCAAAAATACACAGAAAAATTTACAGAGGGGCACACACGGCAAGTCCAAAGGGGCTAACACAGAGCAGAGGGAAACCATGTCTGCCATTAACAGCCACCCCGTAGCAACCAGCAGCAGGAACCCACCCAGTAAAACACCACCACCCCGCAGTGACGAAAATGGTCACAACCTTCACGTAATCCTGATTTTACTCTAGGAGTATGCATCTCTCAGGTCTGCCCTTGGGGCAGTGTAGCGGTGTGCTGCCTACCACAGGGAAACGGGAAAAACATAGTTTAACTCTACACTGGCAATTTATTTTTTTTTTTAAGGATAGAAAACAGCCTTCCTCTTGTAGTAGGCGTAAATGTACTTCAGCAGTTAAGTTGTTGGTTCAGCCAACCGAGATGGAGTAATTTTATTCCAATAAATGGTATTTTTCGACAGTCCCAGATGAATATTTATGTTTCTTATAATGGCTTAGGGAAGAAAAGTCAAAATGTTATACTGTGAAAGCTCGCTCATTGCCTTTTCTTTATAAATACTGTCATTTTAATTGAGATACAACTTCCACACTTTCCTGCAGAAAAAACTCCACATTTCTGAAATATGTATTTTAGTGCTGAAAAACAAACAGCAGACATCTTCGCGAAAGTCATCTTATTTCCACTTTTTCATCTGAACAAATATCCTGGCTTATTGTGCCTTGAGGAAAGGTACGAAGGATAGAGCGCTGCGGCTCAGATGTTCCTGAGGACTCTTCTGGACATAGATATAAAGCTACTGGTGATAGTGGAGGACTGATCTCAGAGTAGACCACCTCCATTTCAAGGTTAATAACTATTTTTCCACGGTCACTCTACGACCAGTTCTTTTCTGTAACATTTGTATTATGACACCAATTTAAAAGGCCTCCGGTCATACCACCACCCACAGCAAGAGCAGATTCTGGAGAAACCTGTCACCCTGCGATAGGAATACAGGTATATGCGAAGTGAGATTGCCCCAGCAAATGCTACTTCAGCAAAGCACAGTTTGGACAAAACACCTGCTTCTATGCTAGGGCTTTTGCTCCTGACCTCTCCAGCTGTATCAACAGAGGTCAACAGCAGAGAACCAGCCTGGCCTCTACCTTTTCTCCCTCCAAAACAGCCGAGGGTAAATAAATCCCCAAAAACGCAAATACATCAAATCAGCCAAGCATTTTGTGGAAGAAGAGAGGGTTAGAGGGCTCTCCACAGCCCCTCCACGCATGTGCAGCACAAGCCCTCCTGTTGTTGCCACTGCTTCATCTCCCACTCGGCTCCACCGAGACCAACACCAGATCTGCTTGCTTTGGGTGCAGAACCACCCCCTCAGCAGGACGGTTAGAGGTCTAAACACCCATACGCTATGTGCCTATAATTAATTGTGGATACACAAGCATAAGCATTTTTCTGTTCAACCCCCTGGTAGTTCATTTTTCTAGCCATGTACCAAATTATTCTTGGGCTTATGTACATTTTGGTCCCTAGCTCTCTCCAGTTCCAGCTCGCAGTGCATATGCACAGCCACTCTCAATGGGAAATGGGAAAACCCAAGCCCTGGTTCATAAATCTAACACCTGTAAAGGCCACCTAATAGCCTTACAAATTTCTTAAGACAATTTAATTTGCATACATGCAACTCTTAAAAACTCTGATTTTCCTGACAACCAGAGCTGGTGCGTTTTGGTTCTGCTTTTGTTGTGTATACCAGCTTCTATTAGTACCATCATAATAATATATACAGAACGATTAATTCATGAAGTAAAAGCTTTTCTTCCTTTCTAAAAGCCACTTAATGTAAACTGTAAACATCACGAACACTCATTCAGACTGATTCAAAGTTCTCAGCTGGGGCTGAGAGGCACGAGATGAAATGTCTGCAAACAATGATGGATGACTCTAGGCAAGGTTGCTCAAATTTGCACGGGAACCTCTCCTAGCATCTTACTAGAGTACAGCAAGCTGAAAACCATCAGCGATCATTCCAGATAGGTTATAATCATAGAATCATAGAACCATAGAATGGTTAGAGTTGGAAGGGACCTTAAAGATCATCAAGTTCCAACCCTCCTGCCATGGGCAGGGACACCTTTGACTACAGCAGGTTGCTCAAAGCCCCATCCAGCCTGGCCTTGAACACTTCCAGGGATGGGGCATCCACAACTTCCCTGGGCAACCTATTCCAGTGCCTCACCACCCTCACAGTAAAGAACTTCTTCCTAATATCTAATCTAAATCTCCCTTCTTCCAATTTAAAACCATTACCCCTTGTCCTATCACTAGATTTCCTGACAAAGAGTCCCTCTCCAGCTCTCCTGTAGGCTCCCTTCAGATACTGAAAGGCTGCTATCAGGTCTCCCCGGAGCCTTCTCTTCTCCAGGCTCAACAGCCCCAGCTCTCTCAGGAGTACCTCATAGGAGAGGTGCTCCATCCTTCTAATCATCTTAGTGGCCCTTCGCTGGACCTGTTCCAACAGTTCCATGTCCTTTCTATGTTGAGGACTCCAGAACTGGACACAGTACTCCAGGTGGGGTCTCACAAGCGCAGAGTAGAGGGGGAGAATCACCTCCCGTGCCCTGCTGGCCACGCTTCTTTTGATGCAACCCAGGATACGGTTGGCTTTCTGGGCTGCCAGCGCGCACTGCCGGCTCATGTTGAGCTTCTCATCCATGAGCACTCCCAAGTCCTTCTCCTCAGGGCTGCTCTCCAGCCATTCTCTGCCCAGCCTGTATTTATGCCTGGGATTGCCACGTCCCAAGTGTAGGACTCTGCACTTGGCTTGGTTGAACTTCATGCCATTTGCATTAGCCCACCTCTCAAGCCTGTCCAGGTCCCTCTGGATGGCATCCCTTCCCTCCAGTGTGTCAACCGCGCCACCGAGCTTGGTGTCATCAGCAAACTTGCTGAGGGTACACTCGATCCCACTGTCCATGTCAAATAATGCCTTGAAAGATCACAGAATTTTTCTTACGTGCAGCATCTGGTGTTGACAGGAATATTAAAAATCACCTCTTCTCAAAGCCACTAGTCCTTTGCATCATTTATGTATTCAGAATAACCCTTATATAAATCTCGGTGTTGTTCATCAAGTGCCACAACAGGCAGTGTCACAATGCCTCTGTGATCATGGTCAAATGCTGTATTTTAAGGAATATTCAGCATAACAAATATTGCAAACCTAACAGTGTTTTTTATCTACACGTAATCAGAAATACGTTTTCCAGAGATACTTCATAAGCTCAACCACTTTAACCAGAGATCAGCAAGGTACCTAAGAACATGTATAACTTCAAGCATATGTGCTTTACCCGTGATTACAGTTGGTCAAGTCATATATTTAAGCTAAGTACATACTTAAAGACTTTATGGAAACATGAATTTAATGCATGAGAGTTTGAAGTTGAGGTTTGTTTAGGTTTTTTTTACTCCTCCTGTTCGGACTGATTTCTTCAGCACTTCTATCATTTTTGACTGATTACTACCCAATTTATTTTTCATTTAACTTCATACATGACATATTTCCTTTCAGACAGAACATTTACTTTCTCTTTAATAGATTTCTGTCTTGAAATACTGACCTATTTACTACTGGAAAGAAGTAAAATATAGGCTCTGGTATAATGTCTACTGAAATCAGTCTTGAACAGGTGTGGGATCTGACACACATAGAAGCCAGTAAAATGCAAATGGTATTTAGTTATTGAGGCAAATGGCAAGCTTTAAAGCACCACCTGTGTATATTTTGCAACATATCATGAAAGTGGTGAGAACCGTCCTCATTTATTCATGCATTAACTTGTGACATTTGGCTCAGAAAAAAAAAAAAAGCTCTAGGAAAGGCTAAGTTATGAGATGTCAAGGAAAAAAGATATGTCATGCTGTAAGATGGGGCACTTCATATTGGACTGTTCACTTCAGTGTTATTCTCAGCCCCGTAGCAAGGAAAGGGTTTGCTTCGGGTGGGAGGGAAGGACAGGTTGTTTTCCTTACATGCTGAAACAGAGAGCCTACGGTTACCAAGTTCGCCCAAGTATCCTGCTAGCCTGACTCCCCCCTCCTCTTTGTTAGCTGAACACAAAACCAATTGCCTTTTTGTTCTCTCATTCCTGCAATGCAAGCTTTTCTCGCTCCCATCTCCCCCAGGAAACTCGGCAAGAGAGATTTCCCCCCCTGCGAGAGGCCGCGTAAGGCAAATTGCACCCGAGGTATTAGGTAAGGTCTGTGAGCCAGCGAGGCAGAGCATCCCCCGCCGGCGCATAACGCGCCAGAGGACAGCTAATCCCGTAACCACTGGTGGCGTGTCCTGACCTCACGCTTCCATTAATGCCACAAACTGCCGGAGAGGCAAACAAATCATCTCCCACGTCAGCATTTTATATAAAGTTTTTATTTACTTATTATGTGTTTAGACTGTTTTAATAGCTACAGAACCACATTAACATAAGAAATTGCAATGCTGCTTCGCTATTTACTTCAATATATTTACCAGTAAAATCTGACAGCTGACAGCTTGTGAATGTGATGGCCATGTAATCACTACATTTACCCTGGATAGAACTCAACTTTCTGAAATCGTGTGATAATATTTCCAGACTTAAATGATGGTTTAGGAATAAAGACATAAGTATTTGTTTATGAGTAATCTATCTTGAATATGTTCATTAGTAATATTCCTGAAGGCTTCCAATGAAAGTTATTTTTGATTAATTAGAACAGAAACAGCTAATTTGTCTGCCTGAGCAGTTACCACATAAACCCTGACTTGAAATAGCACCTAAATAAAACAAATATAAACCTGCCACAAATATGTGAACATGCTGTCCCAAAAGGCGCAACCACTTAACTTGTGTAATTGTCAGTACAGTCAAGAAAAGCTGTTCTAAGATTTGGTTTTCAACACCGGATTATACAGCATGTCCAAACAGAGCAAATTAAATTAAGCTGTGTCTAAATTAGACTTCTTCCAATGGCAAGATTACTTTACATCAACAGACACATTGATCTGCGTTAGCAGCATCTACTAAAGATGACAGCAGAGCCAAGAGGAGAATTTAGAAAGCTACTCTTAGGTCTGATCCAGTTTCCCCCAGCCTTAAAATAAGACCACACGCAACCGACTCTCCTTGAGTTCAAAGGACACAGACAACCCCCATTGTTCTTGTAATACTCCAATGTTTTCATGAAAAAGTTGCTTATTATAGTCTATTCTGCTCAGCTCATCTCTTCTTGACATAAGCCAAATCTCTCTGTTACTGCATTTATTTATAGAGTACTCGAGCAGAACTTTTATCACCTAAAAACATCTCTAGTGTCTCAGCGTAATAAACTCTAACGTGAAGAGATCAGTGTCGGTTTACAGACTTCTCATTAAAGCATTCTAACAAAAAGAAAAGCCTTTAAAGGTCTCTGCTCTTGAGCTCATTTTAGGATATAAAAAGATGACCCAGGAGGCTCAAGTGTGAAGATTTCCCTGCTCCATCTTTTCAAGACCTCTTTGTACATCACGTCCAAGCTGTAGGTGGCAGGGGAGGGAGAGGGGGAAGCAGTTTTCCCCGAGGGACCCCCAAATTTCTTTTAAGGATGCGCTTCTGAAAGTTGCATCTGTAGCTCCCATCGGCTTCAGCAGGAATTTGACAGCCAAGAAGAGGGTCTGAGGTGGACCTTTTATGAAAACCAAGGTCTGACTCAGGGAAGGTGGGCTTCTGAAATCAATTTTTTTTTCGCTTTGCAGACGTCCAAATTTACTTCTCTAAAATGTGCTATATATGCCAAAATGTAGGCTGCCAGTAATTGATGATCTGGTCTGGTCAATGACTCTGCAATCAACAGTATTACAGAGAAAAACAACTTGTTAAAACGAGGGCAGAGGAAAGGAGCAGGGAGACTTGGGGGATGCAAGTAATCCTGACCAGGTTCTTCCCTGTTTCCAGCTGCTGCCGAAGGTGTTATGCGCACACAGCAGGCAGATGCCTACGGCCCGAGAGTTTCCCTTGCTCTATCTAGTCAACAAATCCATGGCAAATAACTATGAGCTCCTGAGCAATCTACTTTCTCATTTCTTCTCACTTCTTGAAGACAATCATTAAGGAAGGCGGCACTGCATGTTTTTATTCAAGTACAGAATCTATATGCTGTATTTTTTTTTTTTGGGGGGGGGGGTGGCAGGGAGACCATTATTGCTGCCTATTCAGAAATAACGTCAAGGAATGGAATCATAATAACCATTTCTTCAGTCTCCACAGTATCAAAATAGATTCAACCTTTTGTCACAAATCCCTATTTTACAGTTGCAGAAAAACCTGACAGAAACGGTACCAAGCACCGCAGCAGACAGGGACTGAAACGTATTTCTGAAATTTGCTGTATTCTGGAGGAAACCACAATATCCTAAGTAGTCGTCTATGAATGTCATGGAACCGTTTTTACTTTATTTTTTATTTTATTTTAATGGGGAAGAGATTGAGGCAAGATCCATGAGAGTCAACCACAGCTTTTAATGAAACAGGTAAGCGAGGTCCAGACCGTCTGACTGACGCAAGACTACTAACTCTCTGTACTATTTTTAATTGAGGAGCGTTACCTTGTTGGGGGAAACGCTCCTGAACCTGCTTGTGTTTTGAATAATGAACCACCCCACCATCATTCCAGTAAGTCACTGAGACATTAGCTGCTGCACTTGGACAGATTTAATCTTGATCTGTCTTTTTCCTGTCTGCACTGTCCCTCCTGACAGCACAAACCTCCGCACCGGGTATTTATAGGTGCTTTCTCGAGGATGGCTATGCTATGTCTTAACTCGGTACGCAAGCCACAATCAATGAAAGGACATTTTTTTTTCCTGGGTTAATGGATGCTGTACAGATAACAACTTTTGTTCTGATTTTCTGGTAAGGTGCCGGAGGTGAACAGCATTGCAGGGACGTGTGTCTCATCAGGCACGATACAAAAGCAAGACATAATGGCTAAATGCGTCACAAGAATCATGCCCTGTTTTCTTTAAAAGTAATGAGGTTTTTGTTGATTAAAGTTTCACCTGACTAACACGTTCTTTCTTGTGTCTATCTTCTATAAAGAATACAGGTAAGGTGAGGTCAGCTGCTCAGAGTTAATTAAACAGCTAGCTGACTGCTAAGTATTATTTAAACTGCGCTAATGCCTAAATGACCTTGTAACATTGTTCTTAGCACCGTCGAGCCCATAGAAGAGGTAGGTCCCTCCCCAGCAGATGTACCGCAGGTGAATGTAACAAACAGGCTGGGAGCTGGATGGCAAAGCATTCAAGAGAGCACATTTTGTATAGATGTGAAAGGCAGAAATGTATTGTGTACAGTGTATTACAGAATATCCACCAGGGATCAGCAGACTGGTGTAAGCTGAAAAAAATAACAAAAAATGAGCTCGTAGTGAATGGTTTGCCTCTCTCCCACTAGCAAAAAAATATGCTTTTTATTAAGTACGGAGCTTCATTATGCATCTTGGTAACTGCCTGCATAAATCTGGGACAGACAGAAAAGTTAAGAACTATTGGAAAGTTAATTTGAATATTCGGTGATGGCTCAGAAATTTTTTTCTCCAGTTTTGAAACAGAGGCCTTTCCTAGTAGACAAAAAATCCCTCTTCATCCAAAAATAGGTTAAAAATCATCCAGGAGAAGCGCACGCAGCTGAACAAAAGGTCAGTCTTGCCTCAGTTCTGTCACCCCTGTTTTGTATCATAAAGAGAGGTGGCACAATGCATGAAAAGAGAAAAGGCATCAGAAATCCTGGCAGGAAACTGCAGCCAGACTGGCTTGAAGGGAAGAGGGAGAGTACGGACGGGGCTTTTGCCAGAAGAGCAGCCCAGAAACGCGCAGTCCCCGCTCGGCAGGAGTCAGGCACGGCCGCACCAGGGATGCATTCCTGACGGCAAACATAACCATCAAATACACACCCGTGTTTTCTCCCCGACTTTCCATATTCCAGTGACGAATAACAATCATTTGCCAGTGTCTAAATCGACCATTATGGGAAAATAATGCTGTATAACTCTGAGACCTATGTACAAGAAACTTTAAACTATTACAATGTTCTACAATGAAGTTGTTTACTATATTACTAATGAGACTGACTGAACTGCTTAGCATAGAAAGGTGACGATCAGGTGAACAGGGAGGCTGTCATCAATAATTAATTGTGTATATTTGCAGGGTTGATTATGAAAAAATAAGAGGGAGAGGAAGAAGATAAAAATCGAATTACAAAACCATGATCAGAAAGTGAAAGCAGTGCTGACTTGTAAATAAACCAAGAAAAACAAATCAAACTTTCTTCTGTGCTATGGGAAAGATATTTAAAACAAACAAAGATATGTATGGTCTCAAGAACTAACTGAAACTGAGTGAATCCGCCGCAGATTTCTTCTAAGAAAAAATACAGTACTTCCTGACTTAGAGGACAATATTCAAAAGGATGATTAGAGCAGCTCATGATGAGAAGTACTGTATAAATACAAAGACATAGGACTGATAAATAATATGCTCACTGAAAGGCTGTTTTTTATTTTCTGTGGATTCTATAAAATTTACACTCATTTGTCATCTCATTTTATTTCCAGAAGTTACATTCGTATATAATAATTTTACTAAGCACATTCAAAAAAACCTCTCTGCAACAGGAACAACACATCATGCTGCATCTCATAGGCTACAGGAAAATTATTTTCAGGCACAAAAATATATCCTATGAAACATTTTCCCATCAGGTTATTAGCATCAGTACATTGGAAAGGGAAGAAAATGCCGAGTTGGGACAGGGATCAGAAAAGAATTTGAGCACTGTCTTAACTGTGTTTCTGAATTGGGACCTTAAGTTTAACTTTTTTTGTTGAAAGAACTGCATATTATTGTGGGACCTACGTAAAGCGTGCCAAGATCCGTTCTGGATCTAGGATAACTTTAGCTTCTGCAGACCTAAACACAAGGTCTTACTGGTAATAAATCTCTCCCTGATTTAAGTTAGCTCTTCTTAATCATGCAACGTCTCGTAGTCCAAAGAGATATAGGACATCCTTGGGCCAGGGGTTCCTACTGGTCAGAGCGGGTTTTAGCAGAGCAACGCTAGGGCCCGATTCAGAAACTCTGTGCAAATGATGCTAAAGCGAGTCAATCGGTAAGGGAAAGTGGGAACAGCTCGTTCCCCGTTCTAACAGCGGTGGAAACCAGCACAAGAGTCAGAGCAGTAGGCTGCTTCCCTCTGCAAAGGCAGGATTTGCAAAAGCCCATTAAGGAAGGCAGCCTGGGATACTGCAAAGGAAGAAAAGGAGTGCATAAAAGATGATCAAATTGGCCTAAAGCTCTTTGACGGAAAAAGATGCCATTTTCTCCAGCCCTGCTGCAAGGAATATTTCCCTTTGGTTTAAAATTAGGCTTCAAAGCCTTGATATTTGTAATGCACAGCCCCATTAAGATCGCTTAACTGTCACTCACGGAGATCCATCCTCCTGTAATGTCTGCCCATTCGCGTGGGCTTTTTGACATCTTTCCCGAAAGGCCTGGGCACCAGACGTGCGGGCTGGCAGGCAGAGGCCAGCTCCAGCAGGGATTATGCCCTGGATTACGGCTGAGCCCCTTGAGGACAGACCTTTAGCTGCTAACCTGCCCGGTGGGCGCGGAATAATTTCCCAGAGGAACTTTACTAAGCACCCTGTCGTCAGCCTGAGTGCCCCTTTCAGCGGTGACTGTTGTTCTGGCCACCCAAGTATCTAATGGCGCTTCATCAAGCTGTAGCTGAAATCTGAAAATAGACATATGTTTTTTAAACACAACTGTGCTTTAATTCCTTTTAACTCTACAGACAGCACACAGCTGTTCTGAGCTAATGGATGTTACTTCTATCGTAAGATTGCTTGAAAATATAACAGATCATATAATGGCAAATGAACAAATACATTTTTATCAACCTCCGAAATGAGTCATTTATCTTCTGGGCTATGTACTGAATCATGACACCAAATGATAAGTTTTATCTCTTTTACTGTCAAACTCAATCTCAGTCAAGCCCCAAATTGCTGAGAATATAAGTGAAGAGTGAGCTTTACTCCCGAATGAAAATATAAGAGAGGCTGGCTAGCTGGCCTTTCCCTAAGTGGCTTTAATCTTTGGGAGGTTTGGCTTAAATGAAAACGTATGGCAGTGACATCCTCCAACAGTCAAGCATGAGACCCCGGCACAACTCCACCGGCTGGGGAGGTTATCAGAGAGCAGAGTGCCTGTCTCCCCTCTCTGCCTTCACCTCCTTACTTTTCCTCGAAAAAACATTAAGGGTTCTCTAGTCACCCATTCCCACTCTGCTATCCAGTCAAACACATAAATTTCCTTTTATTACCCCTTTTAAACAAATCCAACTTTCCATCATACTGTACAATTAAAACTTAATTTTGTGTTAATCCTTGATAAATGATACCTAATATAAAGGTTGACCCCTTGGAACAGGCTAACATTTAAGGCTTTGATGAAAACCAAGTACTTGCGACCTATAAAGCAACAGCTGTAATATCTTCACTTAACTCATGGATAGCTGGCTCATTTAAAAGACATTGTATTACAAAACTCAAATCATTTGCTTCTGAATTACTTCAGAAAGATCATAAAAATTTGATAGTGACAAAGGTACCCCCATACTGACATCCTAAAAATGACTATTCACACCAAAATAGAAACAACACAGCAAGCATACTTTTTAGGTGTGGGGTGCAACCCCTGGTGTTAGCCATCCCAGGAAAGACTCTTCAGTAAAGTCGCGTTTACACTCTTGAGGTGATCAGCTTAAGATTTACAAAAATTCCTCTAAGTCTATCTTAAAATAAATATATTTTTTAAAAAATCAAAGACCACTGACATGGAAGTAAGAGCCTGTGGCAGAAAAGGAAGTGAAAGAAGATTTATGGTAGGCTAATTTCATTTGAAATAACCTGTTTTCAGCCAGCTGAAGAAAACAGAACCCAAAGGAAATTTAGAGGAAATAACCTTTGGGTCAACTTGATATCTGTTTCACTATGTGTGAAGAAACATCCCTCACAAAACCTGCACCCTCTAGTCATAGGAGAACTGATAATCAAAAGTAACGTGGGGGAGAAATTATTGATTGTCATTCCCAACAGCAACAGACAGTCATGGCTATCCCATAAAACCTGCCGACACGGCACTCCTCGCCCAGCCCCGACACACGGTCTGGAGGGAAAGCGCGAGGGTGAGGAGGTGGGAAGTGCTCGGGGAGGTCCCCGTGCAGGTACTGCTCCTCCCAGCAGCATCGCTCTCCCCCGCCAGCTCAGCACCCCAACGCGCCTCCTCGCCTGGGGCTTGGCTTTCTCTGTCCTCACTTTCTTTTTTCCCAGTCAAGAAAAGCCCCTTACCAACCAACCCTTCACCTCAGCAGTAGGGATGCCGTAGCACCAGCCTGGCAGGGAGCTGATGCTAAGCATGGACAGACCCTAAACTGCTTATTTGTAAGAATCCACAAGTTTGTTGCCACATAAGGCTGACTGACAGATGGGGTGGGGGGTTAACTTTTAAGGGACAGAATCTCTGGCTTTTCCGTCTTTGATCAGGACTATACTCCACACATAGACTTGGTTTTGGAGGGATGAGGGCTCCTTAAAGATTCTGCTCCGCACAAGAAGCATGGAAGAATCCAGGCAGGAATGTTTTATTTTCATAAGTCACAATTTTAAACTAAGAATATTGTTGCTTGTTTTCCTCCTAAGGATTACAGAAGTGCTTGCACATGATCCAGAGTCCAAAATATTTTCTGATGACATTTGCTCTGTGTGTTCTTTTCTTTGTAAAATAACAAGTAAATAACTTATCTAACTTCTGCCAAGAGCACCAGAAGAGAAACATTCTCCTGCTAATTTATTTGTTTTTATCTGCCTGTAGTTTCTACAGAAAGCAATGTCACCTGTGATCTATCTCTGTTATAACCTCTTGTGGCAGTCTGTTTTGCATTTTTTGCCATAACCTTCCATACAAAATTGATCTGTCATGAATAATAGAAGTGCCACCACATTATGTATCTCCATTTCATAACATGTGATTCAATATCAAGAACGTTGGCTTTTTAAAAAATCCATACTATTTTTTAATGGCAAACCCTTGAAAATATTTTCAACCTGTATTCCGAGTGCTGCGTAAGTCATTGCAAAACTTCTGATCAACTAAATGGACAAGAAATGTGGATCCACATCAACAGGGAAATGTCAGAATACACAAAATATTATTTCAACAACTCTGTGCAGGAAACACCAAGAAACAGGTAACACAAAGCAAACGAAAGCAAGAACATTCCACAAACTTCTAATGAGAAACACCCAACAGTCATGCACTTAGTCTGAGATTATGTAAAGTAGCTCTAATTATTGATCTCAGTTACGTACCGTGTAATTTTCAATTTCACCTACTTTGTAAGTACTGCTTCATAAAGAGGAAGTAGAGTGTAAGCTATTTTAAGTCTGTCTATTTTTGAGGAGGAAAGAGGGAGAGAATGAACCTGAAGTAAGGTGCCAGGTTCTGCATGCCTAAAAATAACTGTGGGCTAAATTCTCCACTCAGCACGCACAGCAGTACTAACTTCATTCTTTCTAAAGATTCAATTTCAGTTGCCAGACACTTTAATTCTGCACTGATCATGAGCCATCTACCGAGGAAAGGACTTTGGGCTCAAGTACCAAAATTCCATTCCAGGTGATGCCAAAATTTCTACCCTGAAAGTCTTTGTTCAAATATAATTTAATCTTGATTGCAGTTACTTTGAGGACAGATGTGGACAGGAAGTGTCTCTTCCACAGCCTTGCCTCAGCTGTGTATCTTCTTTTGCATGAGGGGATTCCAAGCCATACCTGCCTTCTGCTGGGAAATTCCTAACTGTCTAAATGTCCTTCTCCCAGGGCCAGGGTTATACTTCTGGAAGTATCCCAAATGCATATCACTAAGATGGGACAAGAGAAATGGGACTGCTCATCCTTTCCTATAAATATAAATTAAAGAGCAGAAATTTTGGGGGTGTTCACTGAATCAGACTCACTGGGAAAATCCGACTCTGCATAATCCACACCAGGTCACAGCTGCAGTCCCTTGTCTAGCCTGTCTCCCTGATCCCACCAACCTCAATTTCTTTTCTTCATATCATACCTTCCTCCACAATTGTCTACAGAGCATCCTTCCAGAAGATGCACAGCTGAATTTATTCTGGCAGAAGAAGGAATTGATCATGGTTAGTCTGTTAAAGTCTTAAAGAGTGAGCAGCATCACTCTTCTCTTTCCTCTTTGGATTGCTTTTTTAGAAGAAGAAAAATAAAGAGAGAACACCCTACTTGGTTATCTGAGAAGAGGCCCCTACCTCCAGGAGATGTTTCCAAGCTCTGGATAATACGTTGCACAGAGCCACTCCACAACTGAAGAAAATGACTGAAGACTCACTTTTCTCCCATCTTCCTGCTGGCTGGTCTAAACAACTGTGCTCAACACATTGCATGGTTTAGAGCCCATTCTGAAGCAGCACCGTACATTCCCCAGGAACTGTCAGTGAGCCTGAGGCATTTGTAGCCACTCTGAAGCATTTTCCTAGATCTGTTCCCAAGCTGAGCAAAGCTACACCAGTGTTTGTGAGAATCAAAATGACCGCTGCAAACGTACATTACAAACACTTGATTCTGCAGGCCCTAGTTAGCATGGACGTGATATGAAGAGTTCTAAGCAACATGGTAGGAGAGGAATGTTCAGCTTAAAATGCAATGATTCTCTTTTATTGTTTCTTTGCCATTTTATTTTATAGCATCAACAACCCTATTGCAAATCAAGCACAAGTCTTACTTCTCCTGTCTGATAAAGAAGCAGCTGGACTGTGTTTCTTCTATGAGCTCTCGCCACCCCTAGACCTCTAACCCTTTCTGCCTATTTCCTTTCTCCCGCAACAAGGAGAGGAAGATGGATTTTAGCAGTTGTCTTATTCAGCCCCAGAGCTAACCTCCTGACTTCTCTCACTGCACAGGCAATTATCTACCATCTGAATATTTCCACGCACAGTTGCGAACCTGATTTCACCACACACTTACCACATCTGTTCTTTCAGGTTAGGCATAGAAAAACCACCAACTTTCCTTCCCATGGCAGACTTCCAGTCAGCCCTGTGTTCAGCTCTAGGAATTACACGTGTGAATTATGCATACTAATGGACATATATTTTGGCACAGCAGTTTAAAAAGTCAAAGAAAGCATGTAGAGCCTAAGGTCATTGCTGTTGTAAAGCAAGCTTCAAAGATACCCATCACAAGTCACAGAATAAACAGCAATGGAACTTGTCCTGCCTAAAGAAAAATGAAAGAACAATGATTAATACGTTGTAATGGACCTTTTCATCCTTATCGCTTCCAGACTGCGGAATGTTATTTCTGGCACAGAGATTCTTGGTCAAGTATGAAGAGTCATCGATTGGATAAAGTGCTTGATTTAGCCCATTTTTATTCTATTACAGAATGACAGAAAGAGGTTTTAGACAGGAATAAAATCAATAGGGGGGAAAAGCAGAGCTTGGCAAAATAGCTATAGCTTGAAATGAAAATTATATATTTGTAATGTTGAATTTGAGGGTAGGGATTAATTAAAAAAAGGAATAGAAACGTACTGTCAGGCATCAAATAAGTATGAACAATAACATATTATTTTTAAAAAGTGTCCTTTATCCTTATCCTCCCCCCCCAAAAAAAAAAAAAAAAAAAAAAAAAGAAAAAAGCTTTGTAAACTGGTGGAAGCAGCTGCTTTGACTTGAGTTGTCATACAAGGGTTCCTCCATGGAAGTGCCAAAGCAGCAGGCAGTGTCTCTGCTGGAAACCCTGTTTCCCTTCTCCCTATGCGACTTGGGTCCCATGAGAGCCAGCGGCCTGGCAGGTCTGCACAGCATTCCTCCCTTCGCAAACAACAGGCACACGCCCCTCCACAGATGATCCATGGACAGAAGATTATCTTGACCACAAAACTGGTAGAGAAGAGGGCTGGTGGGTGAATACTTTCCCTTTAGGTGTGCAAAATCACAGTAATACCTGACAGGCTGAGGACAGATTTCTGGTCATACATCTGAGGTTGAGAATGTTCTCTTCCTCTCAAAAGGTTATTAATTGTTATTTATGTGAAATAATATTTCAAGGTCCAGGTCAAAATTAGGGCCTCATAACGCTATATATTCCACATACCTGCAGTCAAGCACTTTCACTGCCTTGAAATATTCAAAATGTACTTTTTAAGGCAATTAAATTAGAATAGTGGTAGAGGAAGTGCAATGTTAGCAGTTACAATACTCTAAAACACTTCTCACTACCATTTATTAAACAAAAACTCTCTATGAAACACGTTCTATCCCAAGTGCCACTAACCTACACAGAGTTAACTAGCTGACCTCTTGTGTACAGCACAATACAGCAGGTTCCTGGAAGCAGGATTTAAAGATGGAGGTGATTCTGACTTTTCAGATCACCCAAGGAAGAGCATTCCCTTTGGTACGGACAGATTGGCAAGAACCAAAGTTAACTGGATATTCCTCACACTGAAACGCATACTGGGAGGATATGATTTCACCTGGAGCACCAGAAAGCAGTCTTTCTTTAGAGAAAAACAAGAGCAGTAAAAGTAACATATTTCTACTACTGAAAAAAATCACAGCCTGGTTATGGTGACTAAGGTGGCATGGCCTCCATGGCAGGAAGAGTTCACTGTCTTCGGAACAACCCTATTTTGCCTATGCAACTTCTCCCTACTGAATGTAGGTAGCAAAACTGCACTATGACCTCTGCAGGTTTTTCTCCCAGCACTCCCTAATGGGGGTTTTCTCCCTCCCTCGACTTGTCTTCGCTCTCCCTTGCTCAGCCAGCCGGCACCGTAAGGCTTTGGCACAGAATCAGCAAGGTAAACACTCTGCCAAACGTCAAGATCCTCAGGAAGAGTCAACACAGGCTTATTCTTCCTTCAGTTCTGTGATCAGAACTTCCACAGGGAGTCTGATAAGGCAAGCGGACTGTTATTGTTAAACACAGCAAGTGCACACGGGGTAGATTAATCTCCACTTTACTCCAGGGTGACTGATAGCCAGAGTCAAGTTGGAGAGATAGGAAAATGAGTTTCTTTCTTTACTTAATATTACATTAAGTTTCTTGTTCATCAGAACAGGAATGCAGCTCATAGGGGTAAAAACTACTTATTCATAACTTAGGGAAGGGGATATACAACAAGTGGTAAAGTCACAGGAAAGGGTGGAGAGTACAAATATCCCATCAATTGAAGAGAGGAAGGTTTCTAGTGAATGCACAGAAAATTGCTCGAAACTGGAACCACTCTGAAGTAGAGACATTTTTGAAGTTCAGAAGAGACTGCTTTTGCCCTTTCTTCTAGGCTGCACCTCAAAGCACTGAGAATGTTTCATTTTCCTCTATCTAGCTGTCTTCATTAACTGAATTTTGCCATATGCAGAGTCCTCTGTCCTGAGAGCTCGCTGGACAATCTTGTACCCTTTAGCCACAGGCTCTTCCCAGGGTGAAAGACTCAGAGGAGCCCTGCAGCTCCTCGTACTTGCAGGTGAGAGGAGCCCGGTCCCAGTTCTCTGCAGGACAGAGTCTCTGCCCTAGGATGCCATGGCTTGGTCTCTTTCCAATGCATTTACTAGCAATTTCCTGCCATGCTCCTCCTCCTCACGCTTCTCCTTCTACCCTTTTCCAGACCCTGTCCTCCAGCCGTCCTTTACTGGAGGCCAGGGAGACTTGAACGGGTGACACTTCGCCCTGCCCCAGCAACTGCATAGGTAAATATCACCATTTTTTCCCCAGAGCACGTAAAAGTCCATATCACGGCTTCTTTTCATCCTGCACCAAGGCCAGGGCCAAGGACAAACTGCTGCTTTGTAAAATGGAGACTCAGGGGAGAGGGGGGAGTGGGTAAGTCAAGCCCTTATTGAAGTCAATGAGCACAAGCAAACCGCTAATCTGGGTAAACAAAATACAGAAAATGACATTGATTGCAGATTGGCTTTAACAATGAATAATTGTGCTTTGATGTGCCCATAAATGTGATAAAAATCAAGGCAATATATTCAAAACAAAATAAAAGAAAAAATACAAAGGGATATTTTACAACTAGGCTCCATTACCATCTATCCTAACCAGATTAAGTAGTAATTGCTGTGTCAAGAAAAAATATAGTAGGCTCAGTGAATGAAAGATCATGATAGGATCCCATTGTATTATAGGCTCAGGTCTAGGCTGGAGAGCAGCGACGGGATTTTTCCAGGATTGTACAACCAATTTTTTTTTATTTTTTATTTTTTAGTATCAAAGGCCTTTCTCTGAAAATGTAATTCTTAACAATAAAAGCATTCCTCTTTAAACATATCTGTAAGCCCTGCTGAAGCTAGCTGCAGGCTTTTCATTCTTTTCCTTTAGTACAAAAGTATCTTGAAATCAGTAGCGGTTTTAAGCAAGCTTTTCTGGCCTGTTTTCTTACCCAGGATTCAAGGTTTCTAGTAGTCGGGGGTTTTTTAAGTTATTGCACTTGATCATCTCAAAGTGCAAACTTTAGTGCCATTTAACATTAATGAATAATGGATAAATGTAGTTTGCTAAAGTTACTTGAACTTGCATTGCCCTGAATGTATACAGGTTTGTTTAGGCTCATAGGCTTCACAGAGTCGTTAAGAATCAGACACCAATATCACACTAGAAATCAACAAAAATTAAGCAATTACACTTTCAAGGTACCTTTGACAGTTTCTACCTTAACACTTTCTTGGATCTATATACTGAGTATAAGGTGAACAAAGGACAACAGTTGAATTGATACATTTTCTATACCAAGAGAATACTAGATTTCTTTGTCATAACATTAAATTGCATTAAAATAAAAATAGCAAATCAAGAATGAAACAGAAAGTAGAAGAAATTCACGTTTCCTCCTTGATCTGTTACTGAAATCCTCTAGGCAGGTGAGAAAATAAATTGCAAGTTTCTGAGACACTTCCATGTAGCATAATCTATTCCGCAGAAGGCTTGGTGATAATGTTCATGAGCGGTGATGTTACATCAGTAAAGTAAATGCATTTTGACAGTAATGGAATGATCTCTCTGGAAGGTGGTGATGGACACTAGTTGTAACGCTCACCTTAAGAGATATTCTAACAGCCCATTTGTTTGAATCCTGCATGTTGATACCGTGTCGGCGCAATGTAAATGTGGTACACGTTTTTACCGGCAGCTACCCTCAGGCAGCAGGAACAGTTTGGAACGGAAAAGCCTGAGGAAAACAAAGAGTTAGGCTGGTGCAAAAGATGAAAATGGAATTTAGGTCTGGTCTTCCTTATTCAAGGGACCAAAGCAAGTGAGCTTCAGCGACAAAAGAAAATAGAAGCGGAAAGAAGCAGAGACTGCTTCCTTTGCTCTATTAACTCAGCTGGCACCGATGAACTCACTCCTCTCCCATTTCCCTGCTGGCTGCCTCTAAACAACTGTACTTGACAAATTACGTCAGCAAGTCAAATCTCACGCCTCGTGCATGAGGCTCCATCATTTGATCCAGTACAGCTGCTGCAGGTTTGGTTCCCATCTGCTCCTTGCTAAGGGTCCATGAGACAACAGCCTCTTCACTGGCATAAGCAGTGGTCTGCCAAGAGCCACCATGCTGCGTGGTGGTGAAGCCCAGCACTCCTGGGCTATGAAATGCCATACAAAAGAAAACCAGTCTCCTTGTTTCTCGTGGTGGTCCCTTCCTCACCGTGCGATCAGGTCTGCTCTGTTGCGGAAACTCCCCCGTGGAATATCAACCTCCGGGAAACATAAGTGTGTGTGTGTCCTCTTGGGGATCTGCCTCACTGTACCAGCATCCCTTTCAGAAGGTGCTGCATCAGCCGTCCTCACTCTCATGCCTTTAAAAAGCAAGAGTTACAAACTGCTGAAGTCCCTCATCGCACGCTGTACTGGAACAGCAACAGGTGAGCTAAATGCTTAGGTTGCAACGGTGCCCTAAGTGCAACTTAAAACACAACAAATTCAAGCACCTTCTTGCTTATTTGGTTTAAGGTAGGTATTTCATGATCAAAATACCACAGACCGACGAAAGAGCCCACGCACCTCCAGTCATCAGTATGGTACCAGCTGGGTGAAACACAGCTAACTGCCACACTTGACCCAACCAAGAACTGTAAAATTGTTTGGGGAAAAAAATGCACCAAACAAAAAACCCTAAAGGTTCAGGGTCATGACAATGACTGTAACAAAATAATATGTATTTTTGGTTATCCTAAACACTCTTAGTTGCTTATATACTTTTTCCTAAGACACTTACTTGATTTTCTATTTTTATGCACTGGTAATTGGAGTTTATGATTTACATATTACAGTGCAGTAAAATCCAATTGTAGCAAATCTACAGAGAGACTGTATTTATTTCAGGAGAAGATACGGAGGAACTATGTCAACATGTAGCAATATAATGACCTGCTCACTTTCTGGCTTTCATGCAAAACATTGTAATGATTAGGTTTCAGACACTGCATGAGGATACTTAAGGATGAGCTATAAAACCATTCCACATCTGTGTTTGTTTTATTAGCAGAACCATTTCTGGGAAAAACAGGAAAGCAAATGCTGATGCAGCTGCTAATTCTGGATAACTCTTTTATGTCACTAACTGCATTACCAAACACTACTTCTTGTAATCCTTTCTCCGTCTCCTCCTTTCTCCATTAAGTATAAATTTCTTGTCATTTCCCCTGTCAGCGCTGAAGCAGAATTGTAACTAATGTTAATTGCATACGTTTTACATTCCATGTAAACTTAGTTATGGAGAAGATGGTTTGTCGATGGTAGATTGACAGACGATATATAATTAGAGAATGAATGAAAAATAGAGTTCATATGCATTCTGGGCCAGGGCAGGATTGAAGGGAGTAAAATACATTTTTTTACAGATAACCACTCACTTTATTGATAAAATGATCACAAGTGACAATCACCTTGATGTGAGTGAAGCTGCTCATACACAATTGCTGCTCAAGACCACAGCTATTACTAGAGCTCACCAAATCCCAGACTCCAAAGTTCTGCTTCTCACTGGACCAGCAACTGCAAGTCACATTGCATGCAGAATTTTACGCAGGTAAATTCAACGGGACTATTAAATCTGCTCTGAATTAAGATATGCTTAGCTGATTTTCTGATAGACTTTGTGTGAGCTGAGATTACCAAAGCTGCCAAGAAAAGGTGGGGATCCAACACCCCAATTCATTTTGACTTGAGGCAAATGACCTGTATATTTCAAATCTTTCCTTCCTTGTGAATCTGCTGGCTTCAAGAAAATATTTCCACGTGCTCCTGTTATATTTTTACATCTCTCTCACCCTTCTTCCACAAAAAAAGCTGTTATGATTGTTCTTGAGTCAGTCATTGTAAGAAGCTTGTGCTTGATTAATTAATAACCCCGTAAAGGGTAATCAGGGAAGTATGCTGCTCCCCCTCCCCTATTTGAAAATTGCAGTTCAGCATCGGCTGACTGCAAAGACAGATTGAACAATGACACTTTGAAGTCGACAACTCTCTGTGCTCTATTTCAGAGTAGCAAAATTAATCATGTTACTCCCAAAAGCTCTGTTGTGCCTTTAAAGTATCAGAAAAAATACAGTATTGGGAGAAAACTAAGTGCTGTTTGTCTGTCTCTGCCAGTAGCTTCCCTTTCAGGGTCTTGATAAAATTGAAGTCCTGTAACAAAGAAGGCAAGGGAGCATCTGTGGCAGGATTTGCTAGCACTCGTGAACAGCTGCGTGCACTCTAACTTCATATACTTTTCCCCCTAAAACTGCGCATAACTGAAAGTGATGCAAATAACAATAAAGCTTGCATTCAGGGAGACTGTAATATCTTTGTAGACGGATATATTTTTCTCCCTGAGACTGATGAAAAATGACTATAAAATACAAACCTGCTTCATTTCTATTACAAAAAAATCAAAACCAATGCTGCCAGCTAACCATTAACTGAAAAATAATGAGGGCTAATGAAATAGCAAGAGTCCAGATCTTTCGGTGCTCAGACAGGTCTCTTAAGGGAACTGAAAATGAATTAGCCTGAGTTTGACAGCAGAAAAAAAGGCAACTAAGACACTGGAAGGTGGGGACAAGGTTGTCAGCTAAGGAGCAGAGAACAGATTGACAGACAGCCTCATATGAAAGAGAGTAATTTAGGGGTTAGAGAATAACTCAGAAAAATGTTACAATAGTTAGAAATCATTTTAGGAAAGTAGTGCTAAGCAGACTCTTATTCCAGCATTAGGAGTATTCAATGGCCCTGTATCATCACGAAGAGGATCAGAACAGATGATCATAATGGTCCCTTCTGGCCTCAAAATCTGTGACTTTGTTAAGACCATCCAGACTATATGCTGCTGCAATTCTGTGTTCCTGTGTAACTCAGTAAGTATTCTTCTTATTCTGTGTTACATAAAGCTCATCCTAGGGAGTTGTTAATACCCCACTCCAACTATTTGCTGGTACACAGGTACCACGATGTTCCCAACAGCTGGGCTTAGACCTCCCAGCTGCTTAAAATAAAGGTCCTTCAAAGACTGTGGAAACTGATACAAGGACCTGTGGGCTATAAGCACTTAACCTCAGGACCCTCTTACGTTAGCCCTGCTTTGTGCAGGGAATTGGAGTAGATGAGCTCCAGAGATCCTTTCCACCTGCACTTTTTTAAATATCTCAGCCAACACCTCAGCATAGGAGCAGCTAAAGGAGGTATGTACTTCTCTATTTCACCTGAAAGTGATATCACTCTCCGCAGTTTTACTTCTGCATTTATTCAAAACTGATCCAACCTGAACAGTTAAGTACTTCTCCCCGGATAAAGTCTGGTCAAGATCCAAAGGCAATCCTCTAAAAGGTGCCCCTTCCTCCAGCCACATTCAGAGCAGGTCTAAGGAATGAAGCCTTCACGAAACATACCTGTAAAGACTTTGTTTTAAAAACAAACATGGTCAGAGGAGAGGTCGTATTGTTGCCACCTGTAGTTTATACAGCAGGTGAGTAGTTAGAGGACTTGCAGTACTTGGATGTTAAGGGAAGCCCTCACGTCTCCTAGGAGAGCAGTGTAACCCCTGAATGACAGCCTGAGAAAACTTCATTCCCACCCCAGAGGCTGTGGCACTGTGCAGAAGGAGGTGGTGCAGTGCATGGTGTCAGAGGAACATGCAGAATGGAGCAGGGTCCTGTTATCAGGGCCCTCAATTACCTGGGCCAGAATCACACGCTTTGATGCTCGGACTTGAGTGGTTGGCACACAGTGGAAACAGGAACCAGGGCCAGGACACATGGAAAAACAACCCTGGTTGTTCTAGCCCTATAGAAGAATATCTAATAAATCTCTGTCACAGAAATCTGTCATTTCTAAGATATCTGGCTCTAGGCAGGACCGCAAGAGTCCAAATACAGAAAAAGTATGAGTTGAAATCTAGCTTACATTAGAACACTAGGTAGCACCAGGTATTCCGATCAGAGCAGGTCCTGTTTTGGTTGGAGGTGCATGTAAGGAGGCATACACGTTCAAATTAACACCTCCTCACTAGCACAGAGTAGCTGTTTGAGAACACACTGAGGCCTTGGAAGGATAGGCTCAGCACCTTCCAAAAAAAATAAACGGAGTACCCAACAACACAGTGCATACAAATCTCCTGGATGAGACCCGAGAAGACTAAGAAAGGCAGGTTCTTTCAGCTTAACCTCTTGTTGTACTTTTGATTAGAGAAGTAGTTTACATTGATGTCTTCAGTTAATAACGTATCCTCTCTCACTAATGGGGCTCATTCACTGCTTTTTTAGTGCCTATGAGGCACTGCATTTCAATGATGTGTACATCGTGTGCTCATAAAATGCCTTAAAGTCACTTTGATTAAGAAATTATCAGATACACAGGGCTACTCCTTGTTTACGGTACACACCTCAGTCCAATCCTATCTGCATCTGAGCCTCCGAATTCCTTGGGAACAGCTGGGTCCATTAAACAAAGCTCAGAAGCCGTCTTGCAGCATACAAGGAGCAAAAAAGAAAACTGAGTAGGTGTAACCTTCTCTCAAAATTACTGCCCCACATTACAGCTATTTCAGTAACTTCTCTACCCACGGCAGTTTCATGCTTATTAGAAAGGTCATGGCCAATAAGCTCAGCACCTTTTATTTGGATTCATAGGTCAAGACATCTTAGTTAATTGAGAGTCAGCCTGGATAATCCGTTTGAGTACTTTATTATGATTCTGTATAAAGCTATCAGATGTTTCTCCTGAAGAAGATTATTGCATAAAAAAGCTGAAATAAAAACCTAACTATTCTGTTTAAGGACTTAGACACCTGCATGAGATTGTTATTTCCAATAGTTCTTGGAATTAACTGATACTGCCATATCCTGTACTTGGGAGGTGCCCGCTAAGAGGTAGTGGGTATCCCATCTTGGCATGCACAGTGTTTCCAAGGTCCAAGTGGAAAAAGTTCCCCTCCCTGCTGTGTGTTCCAATAAACTGGCAGGGTGATTTTAATCTTTGGTCCCTTCTCAACACAAAAAATCCAAGGACTTTTACAGAAGGAAAAGACAGAGCAGAAGACAGGTCACACAATTTTCCCCACCTACACCGCACTTGTAAGAGAGGTGGAGAAGGAAGGTGGAAGCATTACAGTGATCCACATATGGTGCTGTTAGCACCAGCGTGTTTTCTAGAAACCATCACTTGCCAGTTGTGCAACGCGCTCAGTGCCATCTCTACAAGGCTTGCAATAATTTCTGGAACTGACATTGTTGGGATTCATGGCATATAAATGAAGCAGGGGGAAAAAAAAGGAAGATAAAATGCAAAAGACTTAGTCTACCCCCCGGGTTGCAAAAATGGTAGAAATCTCTGTGATACCTTGCATTCCCAGTCTCTGAAGTTAAGGCCTATCATCTTTTATCTGTTATCTTACCTGGCAAATTTACTTCTAAGAGCATGAATGTGAATGGCAGCGCCTGAGATAAAGCGACATCCTGGGGTTTCCAAAGTTCCTCTGAAGGAAGGACCTGAAATAGGAGCCAACTCATGCAGACAAGGTGGACAGGCTTTCCCCACGAGTGCTCTCCGCAGGGAACTGCTGTGCACAGGGTACAGAACATGCACCCTGGAGCGATTACTTCTCCTCCTCCCTGCTCCCCTCTTTTTGGAGCATAGCCATGCCTTGCCCTTTCCAAGAGAGTTTGCAGGATGCCAGTACAGACTCGGAACAGTATTTCAGCCAGAATAGGACGTATGGTAGATTGGAAATTCACTGCCAGAAGAAGGAAAAAATTTAAAAGCCAAGATTATACAAAGTTACTAATTTTGTCTCACAAGTACAGTTACTAATCACTGGTGGGGGGGTGGGGGGAAAGAACAGAGTGAAAGAAAATCAATTATTATCAGCCTGCAACATGTGGGTAGTTTCCACCCTCACAATTAGAGTGGCTATGCCAATAGCCACTGTGGCATTTGGGTCAGCTGATACGTAGTTTGAGGTTAAAAAATGTCAGCATCTGCACCGCCATAAGCAGCTTTTTTCCTCTTCATCCTTCGCCAGGCGTTCCCACCCCTGCGCCGTCCCCACGGCTGCCATACTGCCATAGGTTTTGGAGCCCTTTGATGATATTTTAATCCAGATCTTTCCCTTATCTGGTTTCCCAGGCAGCCCTGCAAACAGTTGCATCAGTAAAATCAAGAGGGATGAATGAGACGATGACTAAATTACTATTTGTGGGGAAAAAAAACCCAAAAACAAACAAAAAACACAGTTATCAGGGAACAATCCTAGATTTACATGAGAGAATTGCTGCCCAAATTTTTGATTAAACGTTTATGTTGAAAGTTATGAATGAATACTAAAGCAGTTTCTTTCTAACAATTCCAAGTTGTTACGTTTGAAATTATTCCTGGGAAGTACATCCAGTATGCATCTCCATAGCAAAAGTACACTGAAGTTAGGGAGTAGTTCTGAGAAATTTCTTTTCCCCTTGAAAAAGACATTTGTTTTAATAGGAAGATAAAAGATTATAAATAGCGGAGCACAAATCTTCAGTGCAGGAAAGAATCAATGCAAAATCTCAGATAAGGTCTGCAAATTGCAGTCGTCTGTATCAGGGCCAAGTAACACTTGCTTTTACACGACAGTCTTATTGACAAATGCAGGATTTCTCCTGTGAGAAAAGGGGATTCCAGGTCTTGTTTAGAACATACATAATTACGGTTGTAGAAAAGTACATATAATTACAATTTTATTGTCTTTGAATGTATCTATCATTACATTTATCCCTGGTGGACTCTTTCCTAGACATTCCAATTTTTGGCAACCTCAAGCCATTTCAGTGCTCCCATTGACCTTAGCAACAGTGGGACTGCATTAATTAGAGCTAATAACGCAATGGGACCATCCTAGAAGTGGGAGCTGCATGGTTATTCCCAGGCCAAGGAACCTACCGTGCACAGGGACAGAAAGCTCCCTTCTTAAGGACCAGCTGTTGCAAATAATAAAATCTCAGGTAAACAGTAGAGACTGAATGCTGGCCTTCAGGTGAAGGTGCTACGAAACTAGTGGCATCACGTGCATATCCATAGACACAATCAGGTTTTTCTATGGCACCACAATACTGAAGTCATGGGGAACTCATGAATGGACTCCTTGGAGCTAAAATGAGGGTCAGATGAGGACAAAATAGAGAGCATTTCTTTTTTTTCCTTTTTTTTCTTACTTGAAAGGACTAATTCTAAAAATTAAATAGATATATATGATAACAGCTTTAAATATTTCAGAGTAAAACCTTTTCATACAATATTAATGTTTAAAAGAGTCTTCTGTGATTATTTCCACTAAATAAAAATATGAGAAAAAATGTCTCCACCTGAAACTAATTCTGAAACATCATAAATAAAAATGCATTCATGGTGTTTAAAGTTGTACCTTAATATAAAAAGAGAGGAAATGCTAGTGAAGTAAGCTCTGGTCTATGGATAAAAAGACCATCTTGCTAAAGTGGTCTTTATTTCTCTACCAAAAGTACATGTGGGTCTGTGCTAATTCCTGTTCTCCCTGCTAAAGGAATAAAAGCATGATTATTGCTAGAATTTCTTTCTAAATAAAGGTGAGTTGATAGAGATGCAGGATGCTCAGCAAACCACATTTCAGAAAATAATTCAAATCACTTTGGTTTTACTGCCTTTTTTCCTCTCTTAAGTTAGCTTGGACTGACAAAACATTTCCCAAGACAACACTGGAATACAAGGTGATATTTAGTTAGACCTAATTCCTTCCGAGCTGGCATCTGCTTCCATTGACTTTAGCAAAAGTGTTAACTAATGTGCAATTTAACCTTAACATGCAAAGCAAGGTGCTTGAATTGCATAAACAATGTTTAGAGACGGTGAGGCTGATTTACAGTTAAACAAAACACCAAAGAACCCAAACTGGTCTCCCCCCGGGGCATCACTGGGTAACCAGATGTCTGATGGTTAGCATTTGGACCCACAGATTCACTGCCTTAAGAATCTGGTCCCAGATGGTTTTGTACAGTATACTTCAGACTAAGTTATTTTAAAAATGTCTCTGTTCCCTATGAGTAAAGCCTATGATCATCTGTCAATAGCATGAAAGCGTTCTTTTTTGTGTGCATTTGCATTGTTTAATTAACTTTCTTCAATATACACAACATTCCTCATGCTGTGAGATATATGGGAGGTAAATCAGTACAAGATGGCAGTTCTTTGTCTGTCCTGGAAAGGCAAATTGCTTCTCCCAATTACAGTTTTTCCTCCTCGATGGACCAATACACACAACCAAGAATTAACTTACTGCAGATGTAAACACCATTGTGCATCCCCAGTGGGTTCTCTGCCCAAGTCCCAAGATTTTGGGTTTAGTCACCACCCAGGTACGGGAAGCAGAAGCCATTGTCTCTCACCATCTAATCAAGGTAATAATTACGGGCAGTGGATCTGGAGCTAAGAAGAGGAAAAAGGCTTTTCAATCACTGCCTCTGCATTTCAATCGAAGCCCCATGCTGTACAACACTGGAGAACAAGGTGTAAATCAGCCTAAGAACATAGTTCTGCATTCAATGCATTGTGGTTTACAGCTCCCAAATGACCTTCATCTATCTTCCTTAGCTGTAGAGGTGTATAATTGAACTAAAGAGAGGCTTGAATAATGAGGTTGAGAGTGGCAGCTCCGCTGCTGTTGCTTAATAGTGTACCAGCCTTGCACTTTGTTTTCTGATATGTAACAAAATACTGTAGTGGGTCCAATTCTTCAGGGTGACACTTGGTGATAGTGCCTCTTTTAAAATAGAAAAGAGCAGGGGGGTTGCAGGCAAAAAAACTATAAATCTTTGGCTGCAACTAGGCTCCCAAAAATACAATTATACGAACCATTTTCTATTCAATATCTGCTCACAAAAGCTCAGAGAGACAAATTGCAATTATCTGCTCTTCTTTCAGTCATGGGATCTTTCTATTTTTTTAACTTCTCATCTTTCTTGTGAAAGATTCCCCTCTCAGCTCAGAGGAGTACAGTGTGGCACCTTCTAGCATGAGTTCTGTATGGGGACCTTGCTGGAACAAGCAGAGATGAAGTCTCTGAGAGCAGCCTTTCAAGCGACAAGACCTTGTTTTCAGATCATCCTTTTCCTATATTTATGGGTGCTGGAGTCCTCCTTTCTCTCTGCTGGTGAGGCTAACATTAGAGGGCTTTTCAGCCCTTCCAACTCCTCTTTACCACCAGTTCATTACTGGAAACTACACTGGAAAAAAAAGTCTAGCAGTCCAATGCCCCTGGATCAATGTAAGATGTCTCCCCAGTCAAGCGGCTGTTAAAAACAAATCTTCCTCTTGTGGCATTTTTGTTAATTTCGTGGACACTAAAAGACTTACTCATGCATTTACAGCACCAATTAAGCAGTCAGTCTGCTAACTGCCTCCCTGTCACACCAACACTCCCGCCAAGCCAGCACGAGATCTAACCCTGACTGAGGAGCCCAGAAGAATCTGCAGCAGACTCTTCACTCCCAAAATCACCTCTGCAAGACCACAGGAAGTGCTGTGGCAGCGTTCCCTCTAAAATCTTCATCAGTCCACCTCACGTCTGACATATACAACAAAAAAATGACAAATTGTACTGCCTCCAGGATTTTCACTTACTAATTATTTTACTCTCCTCCCCTCCCCACGTTTTGTTTCTTGTCTGCTTGACAGGGAAAGTTTGTTCAGGGTTGTTGGGCTGGCACTTTTCTTTTGCAGTATTCACATAGACCCCGGGAGAGAAGCACTGCCTTCGACAGGCCTCTAACTGAGCTCTTAGAAAACCTCATTTCTTGCAGTTTCATCAACAGCGATGCAAAGAGGGTCTTGGAAAACAGCAAGACTAAGTCCTGTTGTCCAGAATAATGCCCGGAGGTAAAAGTCATTATGGGTTTTTTAATGCAGCAACATTTTCTAGAGTGCGAGGCATATACTCTTGAGAAACACAGAGTCACAAGGAAAATAAACCACCGGCCATTTGGCTATTCCATGGGAACCAGGCAAAATTGCACTTCAAAATCTAAAATAGATTTAATATATAAATGGCCCAGTCTGGCTTTGTAGAAGTCACCATTGATTCCTAAAATACACAGGTCTGAAAGGAAAAATAATTGGACTTATCAAATTTATGTTTTTTCCTGGCTCTTGTATTTCAAGTTGCCATTCTAAATACCTCCAAGAGTATTAAGTGGTCATCATGCCCATGTAACTTTATTGTACCTTGTAGAACTAAGCTCCAGTTGGCTTCACTTCACTTGTATGTTAAATTTTCGTTAAAATAAAATAGTGGTACCAAAGGCTGCAGGGGTATGAAACTGTAAGTAAAGTACTGTAATATATAAACATTTGGGAGATTAAGTAATAGTGAACTAAAGCCTATAAGGGCAGTCTGATGTAAGTACTGACTTTAAAGAGCAGTTCTGCTTATTTTAATGGGCTTTTGTTTGCAAGCCAATGTTGCTCAGTCTAGTCCTAACTACAACACATTTCTGAGCAAATTTCCCTCTTCCTGAGGACCTGACTGAAGTAGCAGCTTTGTCAAGGCTGAATTTTTCCCCTTCAGAAAGGGCAGCATCTCTGTGTTAAGTTTTAAATGCATTAAAGAAAGCTGAGAAAATACAGAATGGCAAGAGTTACAGCTTCTTCTTCACTGTGAGGCAAGTTGACCGATGCAGCAAAGGCTGGTATCTCATTTGTGATATGGGATGTGGCTTTGCCACAAATCTGAAAAATCTCATTAGGGAGACAGTAATAAAGGTGGTAACACTGTCCCTTGGGACTCTCAGCCTTTAAGTAAGTACAAGAAACCTGTCTAGAAAGAATAAGGGAGGAAGCATTCATGACTTTTTCAATTTCACACCTCCAGTACCTGCCTACATTGGTTAACCACAATACTGCACTCGGAGCCTGATGATCTCCTTGCGTTTACTCGGATGATCAACTCTCCTTTACAGGAAAGCATTACTGGATATTATTTTTCAACAGGCTAACACTGACACACCTGGTGCATCTCTCTGGGAATAATGGAGAAACTGTCACTTTTCTGTCTAATGGCTTATGTTACCGTAAAGAAGTGCAAAGCTAAACTTTACCTTCAGCTATCTGCTTTTGAGACAGATTCTGCTCTCAGCTTTTCCCACGTGAGTTTGCCACAACACCCCTGACTCCAGCTCAGAGGCTTATTTTGGATTGACATCAGTTTACCTGAAGCACAAGCCATGTCTGTGGGCTGCTCCCCATCAGCCTATGGTCTGTGGAGAACTTCAGGTAACTGAACAGAATAAAACTTCCCATCCCTTCCCTCATCATCACCACCACCACCACCACTCGTCACGATAGCCACCAGGCTCAGACACTGTAATCCCCCACACCACATATCACAGGGGGTTTCTCAAGATAATCTGTCCATACAAAAGCAGTGGAAAGCTACTGGTAACTTGAGGCACACAGGGGAAGAAACACATTTGGTTTTGTGGCGCTGTGCCTCGCACTCAAAAATAAAAGGGAAAGATTTTGGTATCCCTCCTCTCCCCCATGCAGAAGGACCTCAGCAATTTCCAGAATCCTGAGCTTTGGAGATACTGAAATTACCACAAGTATGATGATACTGGGAAGTTTTTTGCTCTCTGAGATGACTTAATTACCATCACTACTTTATTACACATCCAGGTTTTGGACAGACTTTTAATTGGTCCAATTTACTACAGTTCCATTCAACTCAGTGGGAAAACCTGAATGTTTACAGAAGACATAATTCATCCCTTTCCTGACAGAGACAGGAGAACAGCATGCACAGAGAACCTGAATCACAAAAATGGGAAAACGCTTTGAATCGGCAGAATCAAGGCAGGTATTTTATCGATCTGACTTTGGTCCTTGGGAAGTCTGTCCAGCTGCAGCAGGCTCAGAGGACATGCTGCGCCCAGGGCAATAGGCTATTTTGTCTGCAGCCTGGCAATAGCAATCTTTAGCTTTGATTATCAATACAGCCCCCACATTCAGCTATACAGGCCACCTTAGTAGGTAGGATGGGAGGGAAAGAGGGCTCGAATTCTAGCAGGCAACATCCGCTGACCGCATAAAGCGATTTTGCAGCTGTTGCAAGCTGCGCGGACCCGTGAAATCTCAATCAGCAGACTCACTCTGGCTGGTAAACAGCTGGGTCACTGTCACAGACACACGCATCTTCTTTAGTTGCACCTCACGTGAAGATTTTTCATTATAGAAGTGGCTACTGGAGGCTTGAGAAAGCTTTATATACCCACACACATGCTTCTTGTTTGTATGGGGAGAACACAGCAAGGGGAATTCTGGTTCTTGCTTTTTGCCCTGCGCAGCCAGAGACATATAGACCACGTCACTGCCCAGTGAGGATTTACAAGCAAAGACACACTCAAGAAAGCTGGTCGTCTACATCAGCTGCAGCCAGAAACAGGAGGCACCTCCTGTCACACCGCTCTGTGTCAACGAGCTTGCCCTGCTCCGTTCTCACCTCCCAAGTTGCTCATCACGGCAAGGTTCTCCTCGGAGTAAGGAGTAAAGGAAGTAAAGTAAAGTGAGGAAGAAAACACAAAAGAATTGTTATATCTTTCCCTAGGAATGCTTTGAAAATAAGTGCCTTTTGGGCCTTTCCAAACGGCTGAGCCGCTTTTGCTCAAACACAGCCTGGACGTGACACACAAAAACCCCTGCCTGCTGTGGCCAGGGCCTGTCGAGGAGAGGATGCCCAGTGGGGTCTGTCACTACAGCCTCCCTTCTCCTAGTTTTCCATCAAAAAGTTCGCACCTACACTTCTCCTCTCCCTTCACTTGGTATTTACACCGAGGCACAGAAGAGCAGTCCTCTTCTGGACGTCTCCCTCTCACTAGAATAATCACCAGCATCCAAATCTGAAGCTTCCTGTCCCCCTGTCAGCTGGACTCAGTTTCCCCTGGTGGGCACTGGTGACCCTTTGAGAGGTGTCCTCTCCTGGGGCTGGAGCCAGGCACCAGCTCTCCCCACACACAGCTGAGCTCCCCTCCTTTCTGCGGGCGCTCTCCATGTCTGAGCAGAGCACTTCAAACCACAGTCAAATGGGGTAAAGCGTTATTACAAGCAGCCAATACTTCAGTCAAAACCACCAAAATCTTGCCTCCATTTTCTGTGGAAAATCTTGTGCTTCACTGCAAATAGCTACGTAGGTATGGAGCCACAAGGAATAATGAGGTCCAGTCATTTGAAATAACTAAAACCCCCTCTCCCCTGCGAGGCTGTCTATGAAAAGAGCCACTGCCATTTGGCAAACCAATCAAGCTTTGCCAAATGCCGAATGCAGGCGACTTGTCAGTCAAGCTGCTTGTTTGTTTTTGTGGGATGGAGGCTCTGTCTCGAGTAAGGAAGAAAACACAGAAGAATTGTTATATCTTTCCCTAGGAATGCTTTGAAAATAAGTGCCTTTTGGTGCCTTTTGGGCCTTTCCAAAGGCAAACAAGTCGCTCCTGAAAGGAAGCACTGTAAGGACTCTCCGATGATTACGTTTCAGCTGACTCCAAAGGCAGCGTGGACTCCTCCGAAGGCAAAGGATGCAGAGCCCTCTCCGTCCCCTCTTCACACCACACCACAGGGCATCCGCAGGCCAAAGAGACACAATCCCCCTCACTCCAGCACAGCCACCTCGCCGGCAGAGTGACCAAATCAGCTCAAAACACATATGAGTAACGTACACGAGTGGTATCTGTCCTCTGAACATCCCAGGCTGGTGGAAACTTAGGGAAAAGACAGACAAATAACTGACTCCGTTAAAAGCATACTCTGTTGCTCACAGCAGTACATTTGGCAGGTCCAGTCAAGCTAATATTCTTCCAAAACTGTTGTGTGCAGACTTACTACAAAATGATTTATCTGGGAGATTACAAAAGCACACCACAAAAATAAAATCAGCTAAAATAGTGCTACAACATCAGGAAAGTCCGACTTAGCAAGTCAGCTCCTGAATTGCTGCAAAACGCAGGAACTGGTAGAATCTCTACAGATTTACTTGAAGTCCTTTCCTTGTTTGAAAAATCCATAGAAATAGAAAAGTCCTGTGTGCAAATATCTCAGAGCTTCTGCTCTCACTAAAACTCCTAAATAATGCTCGATTTCCAAATCACCTTCCCATCTCCACAACATCCTTTCAAATCGAACCCAAAGTCCACATGATCTGCTTGAGAAGCACTACCATGGAAGCTAAAGCTGCTCTCAGCACTTGGCAGTGTCTTAAGCTGCACACTTAATTATAGAAGAGAGAAAAAAATGACTCTGCATAATGTGGGCAAGAGAGTCACACAGCACTGCATTTCATTCTAATTATAGAAAAATAAGAGATCTACATAGCCTAAGTGTGGACAGCATGGAGTCCTAATTGTGTTTCTTGGGTATTAAGAGAGACTAACCCCATGCTAAATTGGCTATCTTAAGTCCCTGTATTTTAGCCATCCTCCCTCTTCTCCTCTTCTCGTAATTTGAAAACCTAAACTATAACCTTGCAGCTTCCACACACATACAGTTAAATATAATTTCTAAAGAGAAAAAGGTCTGAGAAGGGATTTAAATACTTATTGAACCCTATTCTTCATTTCATCCTAAAAAGACACCAATCAATTTATTAATTTTTGAATGGATAATTATAGTTCCATGGTAAAGACTTACAGAGCACTCATAAACATAGTACCAACCCCCCTCCCCCAAACATCCATAACCTTTAAGTATTTTCTTATTTCCTTTAATCCAGTTTTTCTGCAATCAGTTGCACTGAGATCTTCTGTTAAGCCCAGCAATGAACTAACAGGCTCTGCTGATGATATTTTCCCACCAACCAGTTTTAGGAAGAAGAGGCCAGAGCTGTTCTCAGAAATCAACAGTGTCCAGCCTTTGCTGAGTGTGGAGCAAGAGCAAGTCCACCAGAATTGGTGCTATAAATTTCTAAATTATACGCTGCTATAAATTAGAAGAGTACAGGTCAAAGATTATGCAAAGGTGAAAGTTATCAATTAACTCTCAGTGAGTGATTATTTGTATTACAGTAGTCCTCAGAGGCCAATGGAAACAGAGAACCCCTTGTGATAAAAATCACACATTAGGAAAACTGCTGATAAAAAGAGCTTAAATGAATTCACCATTATCAGGATTATCCTGTCCGCACTTCTACCAAATTAAAACTGCAGCAGTTGTGCAGCTTTGTTTATATTTTCTGAATATTTTCTCTTTTCAAAAAAAACCAAGAGACATTTGCCATGTAAAGAAATGTTTGTCCCTAGTTCCAGCGTGTCTGTGCTCCACCACACCCAAGCTCCCAGTAGCGAGCGGGCTAGCACAGACCCCAAAAGGAAACCATTTTTCACATTTATCTAAAAGCTTTCCAGCTACTGTTCGCTTTGCCATAGGTAGCCTCTGTGACACAGTGTAATTCCATTTGCATCCTTGCTTTTTCTAAGAAATATTAAGATTCGGAGAGTAATGTCATACTGTTACAAAAAACAACACGTAATATTAGCATTATCATGGGAAGCCAGAGAGGAATGCTTCTAACACAGTATGAACGCAGCCTTTGCAGAACGTCACCCAGATTTTTGATTCCCATCCATGCTTTTGGTTAGACATCAGTAACATTTCTGAGGTGGTACGCAGAGTACAATATAAGGATTGAAAGTAACTGATCTGAACTGATTGTTCTCTGGAGACTAAGCAAACAGCTCCATGGACTAGGCTTTCAATACCAATGATAAAAAGTGCAAACATTTTATCCAGCAGACAAGTTTGTGAAGAGGCTGCCACATACATTTGTCAATTGTTAAAACTTCTCACTTAACAGTTCTGCCTCTCTCAAGTCAATATTTTCCCAGCGCAGAGACTGAAAGAATTTCATGATCACAGCGTCCTTTAGATCTTCTGAGCAAACCAAAATTCTTGCCAGGTAATTGGCATCAGCCCCTGTTTACCAAATGCTCTTCAGCCTATAACCAATAAATGATTAACAAGGAACTTCTCAAGTCACTTTCCAGATGTTGTTTATTGAGACATCCTTGCGCTGCAATGACAAATGGGGCAGAAATAAGCAATGCACAGCTTGGCAAGATCCTGCCACTCAGCAGAATATCCCCGAGGCTGAATAATTTGGGTGAACACCACTGTACAAAGGTTAAATCTACTTTCCTTTATATAAATGGAAATGTGTCCCAGCTGGTACTCGTTAGGTTTGAAGAACCGCACACTCGTATTTTCTCAAAACAGGTAGTAACAACAAGCCTTTAACGCAAGAGCAAAGGGGAACACTTCAGTAGCTCTTGTGCTGTTTGATGTGCCTAATGCTTTATTCTCTTTCTGCTGTAGAGGAAATCTTAAGATAGCCACAAAGTTTGCTAGAATGAGCTGTGAAAAGTTTCACTAATACCGCAAGCGGGAGGGAGGCTATTTTATCCATTCTTTTGCACCTCATTATATTCCTAAAAATAATGGTGTTGCTATAATGATAATTCCAGGGCAAAGCAATTTATAGGGGACAGAGCCGCATACCTACTGCACTGATGTGAGGATGACTCTGTACTTCCAGGAGTCAGAGGGACCCAAGTGACCACTAAAACCAGCAATACTGGGTACAGATAAAATGTCAAAATTCATGGCAAGGGCCATACTGGATTAACATGTGTATATGTACAGTGCACATCTGTAACTATTCTGTATACACTGAGGGTGACAGAGGTCTAACTTCAGGACTACTGTGATGAAAATTTAGAAATCCATAAAAATCTTTTTTTCCCAGACTATCAAATAGGATGAGATAAAAATGTAAAATAAAATAGGCTGCATATGTATAGATAAAATAAAGGTTAGCAGACCTGGAATAATAAAACTATCATTGGAACTGATCTAGAAAAGAAAAAAAAAAAGGCACATTTTAGTGACCAGATTTGTAGGTACAGGGTTGCATTAAGATAAGATGTTGAAATCTACTAGCTGGTTTTGCAAAATTTAAATCTCAGAAGCCTGAAATCCTAAAGAAATTTGCATATTTTTCAGTACCTTATGTTAAAATCTATAATGATTCAGGCACATTTGAATAAGAGACAAAAAGAAGGATAATAGGACCTGTCTGGTTTGGGATTCAATCAAAACCTGGGACCCTCCCTCCGACTGGGATGTGATTTACTACTCTGCATCAGACAAATAACAGTAACAGTTCCTGAGATAACGGGTGTGTTTCGGCAGCCAGAAAACAGGAGGAAAGAGCAACACAGCATAGCATGGAAGAGCCTCTTCCTTCCCCTCTCCCGCACCTTCAGCGCTAATGCTTTGTGTATGACAACGGACATCCCTTTCCAACCACTACAAGTGACCTGTGGCGATGCTCTAACAAACTTCACTCTGATTTTGTCCCCTGTTTCAAATCACTGTGACACTGCAGCAACAAATAAGACTTGGGGATGGGAGAGGCTGGAGTGGCAAGCAAGCCGGTGCATTCCCACTATCCAGAATGCACTATTATTTGACTTCTGTTCCTTCCGGTTTCAGCCATATACTGGCAGGTCCCCATCAAGTTCACTGGCACTCTCTAGCCCCGGAGGATTTAGGATTTAGTTCTGCTAATCTCTGGATCCCATATAACATTAGATATTTAGGCTGTGATCTCAGGCAAGGATTTGTCCCTAGAGTCATATTAGATTACTAAGCCGCTGGGAAACCAAATAATTAAGGAAATCCATAATGAGGGGTATTAGCTAGAGATATATTCCGCGCCACAAAAAAACAACTGAAAGGCACAAAATAATCCTTTTTAAAAGGAAGAAGAATTTCCTTCAAAGTGGTAAAATGGCCACGTCAGTCTGCGGCGTCAGCGGGCAGCAGCGGCAGGACGCTGGATGCCGGCTGACCGCACCGCTCAGCCGAGAGCCTGGTTTGCTGGGCTCAGTGGGGAGATGCTGGTAAAACCCTTGCTGCCCAGATTGGAGCTGGGTGAACTTTATTTGCCTGTATTCATTCCCAGCTAGACCACTCTCCAGCTGTAATAGCAGTGTCAGCTTGCAGACAGACAGTGAACTTAAGGAGGAATCACTCTCTTTAAGTAATTCAAACACATATCCAGCTCCTGCCCATCCAAGTATACACACCAAAAAAAAAGCCTAAACTCCAGTCCTGTCTCTGCTCTACCACCAGCTGCAGATTTCTTCGCATCCGTGCTAGTCCTGAGAGGATCCTGAACTGAGATTTGGCCCTCCTTTCTCATTTCACTCCTGCAAACAGGCGCCAGGCACAGCCAAGGTCTCTCAGCACATTATTTAGCTGGTGACCTCTAGATGCTGGAGTTTGATAGGTGATGATTTTGCTACAAAGCAGTTAATTGATAAATCAGTTCAGCTTCTTCCCGAATCAGGTACTGACACAACGGCACGCTGCAGAAGGGCCTGAAAGAACTGTGTGATAATGTATTGATTATAAACAACCCAAGAGCCATCGTCAAAAGCAGCAGGCATTGTTCTTTCCAAAAATCAAATCCATACTTTAACGATCTGTTTTCCCTCAATTAAACACTTGAAAGGCTTTCTTAGCAGCACTTTTTACTACACGGATGTTCTATTTCATTTTGACACATACAACGTGCTCCTGTCGTTCTCTTCATTGTATAGTAGTTTGTTTTGTTTACTGTAAGACGGAGATGTTATTTTATGTCATATCTTCTCCTTTGTAGTGCTCATTTACAAATAGAAAAATCCATGTACATCTTTGTCTCATCTGTCTTTAGCAACAAAATGAACCAAACAAAACCTCTGCATAGCAAAAGGAGAGTCACACCAGAAAGAAACTGGGGAAAACAGCAGAATTTGCTTGGAAACTATTTGGAATATCTGTTCTGATTTTTTCTTTTGAGGTTCACATGACACACATCTCTGATCGAAAGGTAATGACTGCAGACAAGCATGCAAGCAGATGTGATCCAAGCAGATCACTTTACTTTGATGTATTCTCTTAAGCTTATTTTCAGAAATATAAGTCAAAAATGACACTTTAGAAATGTTGACAAAGCAGGTTTCTCTTGCCTCACCTAGGACTAGTCATTTTATCTCCAAATAGCTTCATGACCCTTTAGGGGAACTTCAGTTATACTTACTCACTCTTTGACTCTACAATGAAAAGTTATTTTCTCTGTAGAAACAGATCAGTGGGAATAAGGTTCTGGGTTCTGCCTGGGAAAGGTAAGTGGATTCGGCATTAACAAAACATTAATTCCAGCATGAGACAGGAATCCTCTCTTTCTGCCTACAGCTGTTTGCTCTTGAAATTCAGGACTCATCGTAAGCAAAAAATCCTTTCCCCTTGGGAGAAGCTCGAGTCACGCTGGGCTGCAGAAGACAGAGCTGGATGCATCTCAGCACTGTGGACCACTTGTCATTTCCACAAGAACTATGGCTGACTTCAGTAAAAAGCTGTATTGTGAATAGCTTAGACAGCTAAAGTAGCCAACACTGACAGGAGAATTTGGTTGATACAGCTGCAGGATGTTTAATATAAACTTGAGCTGCTGCCACCTAATTACCCCTTGTGTATTTCTTGTTTAATGCTCTTAGGATCAAGGGCTATTCCCCAGAGCTCCTGCTGAGATGCAGCCTCCCAAACGTTTTTGAAGTACGCATATGTTGAAACTTGGTACCCACAACCTTATGGGTGAGATGGGCTGAAAAAGTACTTCGTCAGCATAAGACATTATTGACCCTTACAGCATATCACGCTATTTTATGGTGAAACAAAAAAATATGCTAATTGGGAAATGTATATAGCGCAGTCAATAGAGTTACCATAGAGTTACATCAGTATAACTAAGATCATGGTCTGCTCCATTATTATTAATTATTTCCAGTAAGATCGGTTTGTGTGTATGAATACATTACTGAACACAGCTTTCTATTTGCTCTGACTTTGTGTGCAGTGCACATAGTTAGATCTGGCAGAGAAGCACAGAGACAAGCAGAAAGGCTGAATGAGAGCCCGGGAGCTTCTGGCTCTGCTACCCCTTCATCATAGACCCACGTGGAAATAGCCTAACAGCCTTTGTTTGTGGGTCCAAAGGCTGTTCCTCCCCATATATGAAGCACAAAGACTCTGAATTATTTTCAACCACTCCCACAGCTATTTCAGAAGGGAGTTGGGTAACATTTGTAGGGATCTTAGAAAACAAAGCCCTGCATAGGTGCTAAGTGCTATCTTTATTAGTTTCATAGGCAGCTCTCCAGTAGAAAAACACTAATAATTTTATTGTGCATTCCTGCACATTAACTCTTCGCTCTCATTTCTTCCTCACAGTAACATAGCTGTTCACACTGCCCTTGTATTTGATGACTTTCCTCAAATAGCTGACCAAACAAAGTGGCAGTGTTTGCCACAGTCCCGAACCCCTTGGGTTTACAACCTACAAGTGGGCTGGCAACGCTGCCTTGAAATGATTCGCTTTCCACAAGCACCCCAGAGAACAGATTAAGTCAGAAGAAAGGAAAACTGAAAACCAACATCCGTTAGTGCTTTTTTATTTCAAAAGTGTTTGAGAGAGTCAGTGGAAGGAAGGAGTCTAAAGCTCTCAAACTACACTTTAAAGTATTTTACTTAAGTGTCAAGGACCAAAGCCCAAATGTCAGCTCTTCAGGGCTTTTTTTCATGAATCACTGCAAATAGAGCCTGAGACAAGAAGGAGAAGATGGTAAAGAGATGTTAGGAAAATTCTCATGAGGTTTGCACTGTTTTTTTCTCTTTTCATGATTTATAGACATACCAGAGCAGGCTTTTAAAATACTTCTGATTTGGTGGACTATTTGCAACACTGTTCTGCTTATTATTATAATTAACCAGTAACTCCCTTCTACTGGAATTTGCCTCAGCTCTCCAGTCTTACAAGTTAACTACATGGATATTTCCATTTCCTAATAGCTTGCTGCTAACAGCTGGAAAGCGCTCTACCTGATGAGCTTCCTAACATCCCCCTGTGTGTTAAATAACTAATATTGGCTTCATTTTACCCTCATACCCACCAAAAACTGGAAACACTCAGTCCTGCTGCCATTCTGATGTTAAGCAGGACTCCACCCAGGAAACAGATCTATTAAAATCAACATAAAAATGAAGCAAATCAGCACCACTGCTGGGATTTAGCTTTTTTGGGTCACAGAGGATGGAAAGCTATGCCAGGAATGAGGCCCTGCTAACAATGGGCAATTCAAGTCTCTTCCCCCCAGGGAGCAGGGACAGCTCTCCAGGTCTTCCAAAGAGCTCCTTCGGCCCAAAATAGTAAGGACAGAGAGACTCTCAGCTCTGTTCCCATGACACGGAGTCGCCAGTTTAGATGGGAGCATGGTCCAGTGCTGTTAGCTTCTGCTCTCACCATTACTTGGGGACACAGTTACTCAAACTAACCTTATTACTGCAGAACCAGGAGTTGGTTACCCTCCAGAGCCTGTCCTCAAACACTTTGAGAAGGCAAGGCCAGATTCAGTGCTTGTCCATGTGCCGTAAAATGCATAAAATAGTATTTAAAAGGTTTAACTTGCATCATGTTACAACTTAGAGAGGAAACAAAGAGAGAGGGAGAAGGAGAGGGAGAGAGGAAACACCACACTTCAGAAACTAAGATTTCAAAATCAAATTGTAAGGTTGGCATAAAAAGATTAAAAAAAAAAAATATTAAAAATCATCAAAACATGATAAATTATCAAAAAAGCTAATCAAATTCCTGGCAGTGGGCTAGAGTTGACTTGTAACAAGGTACAAAGGCTTCTTCTACTCAGTTAAAAAAAGAAAATCTCTGTTACTATTTTACTTTGTATCTGCCTCATTTTGGCACAAGTTGCTGGAAACTCAAACAGAACTCTAACTTAGATAGTAAATAATCTCCAGACTTTTCCTCAGGTCATGCAAATAATCTGTGTGCAACAGAAGTCAAAGGTACTTTTGTGAGAAGAGCACTTGACAAGATTTATTCAAACTGCACTTCCAGTTTCACATTCCTTTAAATTCTTCAAATTCAGTATTCTTTCAGTAATACCAGTTAGAGCTTCACTGCTTCGAGTGATGTAAAAGCAGCATTATCAGCATTTAGAGAGAAATAGGAATTCTCTTTTAATATTCATTTCTGGACAATTATCAGTCACATCATGTGTTCATTTGCATAGATCCATCTGTACAGTATCTATAGGCACAAATGCAACACTGAAAGCAATTGTAATACGTACCCTCCTCTTCCACCCATCCTCCTTATGGCTTCCCGAGGGAGACAGCTATAACTTTGCTGTAGCATCACCTTCAGCTGTTCAAGTGTCAGACTGTGAATTCACACTTGAGGAGTTTCCTTCAAGCTTTTCTAGCTCATTCGCCAATATTATCAACTACCGTGCGTAGGCACCCAGTTCAGGATTGAATCTCTCCTTAAAGACCTCTAACACTGCACTTGAGAAATGCCTTGCTATAGCCTCTGGGACAGGACATGGCTTTGCTTTGTGACTGCACAGCCGAAGAAATATCCAGGATCCTGACTAGGGCATTTTGGAGCTATCCAGATGTTCCAATCCTGGTGATACTTTTCATGCTGAAAAATCAGTACAATAGAAGTTCTTTTGGTGAAACAGCTTGTAGATAAATTCCAAAGTATATTCTCATAACTGTAAACTAGCCTTAATCTGCTAATCCCTGTTTGTGCGGAGAAAACTGTATCGCTGTCAGTCTCAAAGATAGCAAGTTCTGTACAGTGAACCCAACTGTTACGGGGGCAGGGGGTATGAAGCGTCTAACAGTCTCTTCTGGCCACACTCTGCCACCTTCTCTCTTCAGCTCCAAAACAACCTAATCGGGTGGTCCCCAGGACAACCTCTGCCAGGGTCTGGGAGCAGAAGAGAGGGAGCCAGCAGCGCCATGGAAGCAGGGGCTCCGCACACACGTTAGCGCACGCACTACAGAGCTTTGAAAGGGAAGCAAAAAGGGAGCAGGGCTGCAGCCATAAACTGCTTCAGCAATCCAGGGAAGCTGGTCAAAGGCAGCAAAAAATAGTATCAGCTAACACGTAGAAGCATGGTTTTCTCCACAGGAAGAAGCCTAAGGAGAGGCTGCACTACTCAGGACGCAATTCTTCCTCTACCTTTACTGAGCATTATTTAGCTGTGAACGGCTGCGCCAGAATCTGTGGATGTCTTCCTGGCTCTCACTGGGAGATGCACCAGCACAGACACGGAGCTTTCATTCCCTCACTTGGACTTTTCCAGACTATCTCATGCTAGCAAAATTAAATTGCATAGAAAACAAAAGCCAGTAAAAACATTAAACACAGTAATTAGTCAAAGGAACCAAGGGTAGGAAACCATTTATTATAAGAATTAAGCGAATGATTCACAATGAATAATTTATCTAGTAAATTTAGGTTTGGGTTTGGTTTTTTTCCCTGCTGGGAGAGAATTCAGCTAACAGTTTTGCAAGCTGCCTTAACTCTGTGGTTTAGTTGCCAATAGTCAGCCATTTAAACTAGTTGTGACTAGCAAGAAGGCCAGCTTACACAATAGGACAGATGGAACTAAAATAAAGGTTCTTATGCATCTGAATTTAACCATTTTCATTTATTTTGTAACACTTGCGTAGCACAGGTATGATTATCTCAGGGTCACATTAAGCACAACAAGCCAGCACTCCTCCCTTCCCCTTCTTTCATTCAGAAAATGACTGCGAGGTTTAGCAACCTTCATGCCAGATGAAAGACTGGAACCAAAGAAGAGTCATTATCATCTGCAATATTGAACACAGGCACAAATAACTCCCACATAATAACACTATAGATTCCAACCCTTCCTTCATATTTCACTGCTCAAATGACAAATAAATGAACCTATCAGAGTTCCTAGGATGTATCATAAAGTGGAAATATTGCAGATAGAATAAATAAAACATTTTTATTGTAGTTAATAGCATCAGAGTGGCTAGAGTTACATTTTAATAAAAGTATTATTTGAAGCAATATCGGACTCGCTGTGAGTGGTCTCACCTTTCTTTTCTGCAGATAGAGCATTTGATCTCACATTCTCCATCTGAGGAGGTTGCAGGAGCTTTGCCCTACACTCAGCTTAAAGACAAGACAAAAGCTTCTGCAGCGTGCGCTGCAGGACCTTCCCAAATCGTAGGACCTGAACTACAACCCATACACAGAGCACTTCATTGTGGTTTGCATCCCAGCAAAGCCAGGAGCATGAGCCCCACGAGCAGAGACGAGAATTGCCACCACTGCTCGTCCTGATGGCAGGACCTGACCGTCACTAATGACAGTGGCACGTGTTACAAAAGCTGTTTGAACAAAGGGGGAAAACTACACCAAGCCTGACCGGCCATACAGTCCCCACAGAATTTACCCAACTAAACACAACTGTCCTGGGAGATGAGATTACAGAGGAAGGCAGGAAAGGCTGACGATTCCTCTAGCAAACACACTTTTTCCTTTGCAGGTACTGACAACTCCCTTGTAGTTATAGACACACACAAAACCCCTTACATGCACAAGTTCTGTAATAATCACTGCTGCTTTTTAGTAAGCACTCCCTTTTGACTGGCATGTCTGAAAGGCACATCAGCTTTCATATATGCTAAGCAGTCCTTGTCCTGATTAGTCCTCCTTTTTTTTTTTTTCCTATTCATAGATCAGATAACGTTGAAAATACCTGCACACAAACTAAAAAGACATTTGAAGGTTTAGCCCTGCTCGTCCTCCTCCAAAGGTGATAAACTGCAATACAGCATTTTATTAGAAGGCTCAGTACCCGCCTTCCTAGATCAACAAAACATTTCTGAAGTAGTAGAAATGTACAGCTTTTATATATTCCCACCTCATTTCTACAGAAATTTACTTCAGGTCAAAGCATGCCTGGTCTGAAGTCCTCGACCCATGGTGTGTAATTTGTAAGTGTCTTCATGTCAACGCTCCAATGCCACAGGGCACAAATGTACGGTTTGGTCAGAAAAACTCAGCAAAATAAATTATTCCACAGCAATGCTTACAAAGGTAAAGGGAGAGCAGCAAACACTGGAGTCTCTGCCAATGAAAGGTCAGGCTAGAGCACCCTCTGCACGCACGGGGCTTGGTGAGCTTTAAGTAACAGACATACAGGTAGCAATTCTGCAGCTACAGACCTGTTGCATCTGCTCTTCCAAGTTTTTTCTTTCCAACTAAAGGGAACTCTTTTTGATTACAGGGAAAGGCATGGTTAAAATGCAGCGAAACACAGCTGCGCATGAGTCCAGCAGTCTAGGTCAGACCTGTGGGAAAGGATGTCATTTTCTACTTAGAACTGAAGTTTGAGCAAGAAGATTGCTTTTCATTTGGGGACTCGGAAACAGAGCACCTTTTACCTTCTGAAATGCCACACGTTGACTTTGGACCTTTCTCTAGTGTGAATGTTGTTAAAGGCAGAGCATAATTTTTGCCAGACCCTGTATCCATCATTCGATGTGTCAAAGAAGGATTACACTAGACACCCCCAAACTCTGTCCGATGTTATAAGATCTGCTTGAAAAATACTGGGAGAAGAGCAAAAGGGAAAGAGAGCAATAGATGCTCTTTTCAAAGAAAACCGGCCACGGCAGATTTAGTAGGAGCGCTGTTTGGATAGTGGAGAAAGGGTAACCACTGCAGAAGAGGGAAAGGGAGATTTGCACTGCGCTAATTCAGTTAGAAAGGAGCCTGAGATCACAGGGAGCCGAGCCGCATGGTACTGAGCACTATCTCCATATATGTGCCTGGCAGCCTGCCTCTAACTGCGGGCACCCAGTGCTCCCTGTCAGCTGGATAAATCAAAGGCCAAAAAATGTACCAAAAATGCCCATCAATTCAGTGATCTACTGCTATCCCAGGTGTGGTTTACACCAGACGAACATCAATGCATTTACTACAATGGTAGGACATTTTTAGCCTGAGATGAATAATTTAAAACAGGCACGTATAGCTAGATGGTTTTGTGGAGACAGAGCAAAATGTTTAGGTGATATCATCAGGGTCTTTTCTGCACCCTCCTCTTTACACTAAAATGACAGTGCCTTGTTTTCATTCGGGTTTCAGCAGGAAGACTGCTGACACATACCGGTTATCCCACAATGAAACAGAAGTAAGCAAGGTTCCCATCCTAAAAATAACACTGATACTTGGAACAAGAAAGCTAATTATTTAATTTCCAATTGCTTTCAAAGCATTAAATGATTTTAAAAAATCCTTTATAGTCAATGCAAGAGGATGATACTCATGAGACCTGGTTTGTTTCCTCCAGTTCTGTGACAGGATTCCTTTTAGGCTCTGGGAAAGAAAAGTTTGTTATTCCCTCTGTGCCTCCAATTCTCGTAAAACATAAATCAGCCCTTGGCACCCTTAACACAATTAACATTAGATACAAAAATAAAAAAAATGCTAATGCTTTAAGGCAGTTCTTAGGCAAGTTAATCACGGCTATTGCCCCCACTGCCTTCTAGAGACAAACATACAGTTAGAGTTTATCAGCGCCCTGAGAATTAGATTTGTTCCCATGCTCACAGCAGCGTGATCGCTGCCCTGCATTTTAGCTGTCTGCCAAACCATAGACACTTTTTATTCTTCTATCTGGCTTTATTGTTGCGGATGGTTTTTTCGTTTGGGCTTTGTTGTAGCGCTGTGTTTGCTGATCCCACACCAGCTTGCTGTCTGGGAGCGCATTGTTTGATTTAAGCATCTGTTGTTATTCAGAAGGGGCCGAGGAGCGACACATGGCTGACAGGGATCCTCCTCCAGGTACCGGCTCCCCGGGAGCCCAGCGGGCATGTGTCAGATAAGGGAGGAGCACAGGAGACAGCTACTGCCAAAAACCCCACGCGCAGGGGCTGAGACGCTCCGGAGGGACGCGGGCAAGAGAGGAGAGGACAGCAAGAAGCCAGGGTGCCGGTGCGTGCTCTTGGCCTCACCAGCAGGATGCTGGTAGACAAAGGGACTCTTTCCACTGGGTTGAACTTGCAAATTTCCTACCTTGCAGGACCGGCATTGTAATTCAAACTCTGTGCCACTGAAAGTTAATAATTTACCACTCCTCACAGCCCACACAAACTGACACCAGAGATTTGCGAGCAATTAATTGATAGCGCATTACAATCTGAGATAAGTAATAAGCACTTTTACTCACAAAGCTGCCAGCACACATTGCATAGCTTCCTGATTTGGCCCAATCAGTGAAATATGCACCGAACTGCATCTATAATAGCGTTATTCACCATCTAATTATCGTTATTTGCATTTATGATAGGTTAAATGCAGTGAATGGGATCAGACACACAGGAAGCACTCAGCACTGGGGATACAGAAATAGTAAGAGAGAGATCTCACTTTTGGAAAGTGACATTGCCAAATAGAATAGGTCCAAAATTTGGCCTCAAATACAATGTTGAAGGCAACAAAGCCAGAACACAAAGCAATAAACCAAAGAACGAAACGCCTTGGGATGTTAGCATGTCTCTGGATTCAATCAAGAGATACAGGTGGAGAAAAAAGAAGCAAGCAAGCAAATGGAGCAACAGCCTAAATCTTAACATGCCACCCTTGACAGCAGCACCAATTCAAGGACTTTCCACCTACCCTCACCCAAGTCCCCTTGAAGGTCCTCTGCAAAAGATCAGGAACGAGTACTAGAAACTCCACGATCCAGCAAGCATATAATAAAACTTAAATTATTCTTAACTATCAGTTAGAAAATTATAAAACATGCCCATTTGGGAATTCCCTCTCTAGGCCTGCAGGCTTGGCTGAGCAGTAGAGATACAACGAAGAGCCTAGTGTTAGAGCAAGAAAGGGGATTTCAAATGTGTTCCAGTCATTGCGTGTATCCTACATTAAGCCATTTTGAGGAAAATATATAGAAAGACCAGAGTGCCCCCTGCCAAAGGAAAATCCCACATCACTAGGGCACAGAGCGGTTGTCACCCTTTGCCAACCCCTGTGCATTACAAGTCATCTCCTGCACACTTTAGCTTAAGGCGCTGAGGCCAAGGCTGAGGAGAGGGTGAGTGCCGTGCTCCCCGAGCTCCTGGCTCCCCATCATCCACATCAGGAGACCTGCTGAAATGCACCTCAGCTCCCTCACTGCAGTTGCCCCTGGATTCCCGCCTGAAGGAAACCAGGACATGCGAAGGGACGGATTTCATCCCCACGTGTGGCTGTGAGGACGCCTGTGGGGAGCAGGACTGTGAGGCATGGCGCAGCCCCATTGCCCTCGGCTGCCCCAGGAAAACACACACAAAACCCTTAAAGCGAAATGTGAGGTTCTGACTTCCCCCACCAAAAAAGAGAGAAACAGTCATCTCCCTCATCCCAGCTTTCCAGCCACTGGGCTACTATGCAAAAAGTCCACAGCACCAACGAGACTCTTTTGGAGAGAAACAAGAAGTGAGTGCCAGTGATTTCTGTGAGAAAAGGCTACGGCAGTTTCCTTCATGGGCCATAAATCCCAAGTAGAGAGAGGCACCTCCTGGTAGCACTGAGAAAAGCACCTGGATGTCCTATCTCTCCAGAGCCCGATGCACCCTCTCCCTCATCCACGTATTTATTTGGGGTTAGCGTTCACTCTGATCCCATGAAATCCATCCTGAAATACCCAGACCCAGCCCCCCTTACTTCCCAGAATCTGGGAGCTGTGAAGCCCATCGCTAACCCCCGCTGCCTAATAGTGGCCCCCATACTGGCAGGTCCCAGATCCAACCTTTCTGCCTCAGTTTCCAAGCAGAAAATAGGAATGACTCTATTCCTATTTTTGAGCGGTTTTGTGGCACAGATATATATACTCAAAGACTACTGGCCATCCACATAGAGTAGTAATGAAAACTCTGCAGACACCAAGGGTCGCTGATAAAACATTTCCATAAAATCCAGAAAGACTTCAGCGCCAAAGCTGCAGGAAGCCTTGCAAACAGGCATTTTTGTCTCGGGCTGAAATTTTTACAGACAGGTCAAGTCAAGTTTCCACAAGAGAGCTCAGCCAGGCAGGAAAGCGGTGTCACGCTATCCAGTGAGGACGCAAGAGCACCCTTCACCCAGCAAACACAAACCAGCGAGTCCACTGGGCTGACCGCAGCACATGGGAACTGAGCCCCTGGAACACAGCGCCTTTCTGATCACCTTCCATTTTAAAGTTTACTAAATCAAGCGGGATTACTAGGACAGGGTTACACCACCTTGAAACAGACTGCTTTTCATGTCTAGCTTGAGTCACAGCAATCTTCATGGTTCTAAGGTATCAATTATGCAGTTTCATACTGATTTGCTTTGCAGGAATTCTGCACTAATCTGTGTGTGCAAACCAAGCAAAATAAATGCTTTTAAATACCCCTTCACCACAGATTCTGCTTTGGTGGTCAAACCTGCCATGGCGGAGAACTGTACAGCTTGAAATTCACTGCCTTGTGAGGAGAACCGTAAAAACCAGGGGTAACTACTACAGCAGTACAAGTTCATCCAGGCAACAGCCTTGATCCTACTTCAGCTCCAGCCAGTGATTAATAATTTCACAGCCCCTGGCAACATCAAGCCGTGTATTTCAATGGATAATCAGATTCAAGGAGTTTTCCTGTGGATGTGGAGGCCAGGAAGCAGGACTACACCTGACAATCAGGGCAGAAATTGTCATTACATGTTTTCAGAAAGTACAGCTTACCAGTTATCATTAAAGAACACATATTTAACTCATTTTGTATTTTTACTTACAGAGCCAGTAAGAAAAAAGGAAATCCAAACCCTAAACCAAATTTATTTCTCTCTGGATAGTGTAGACTGTTTTAAAATATATAATCAGCTGGTAAATCCCCTTCCCATCTTCACACCAAATTCCATTCTTCCCAACAGCAGATAGCAGCAAAAACCCCAGGGAGGATCTTCATTGTCATACCAGGTCCCTAATGAAATCACTACAAGAAAATAGCTACAATTCATAGAATTAGCCACCATCTGCTAACAGCAGCATCTCGTGGTGATGGACATCCTTCTCATGCCAAGTTTTGAAGACCTGGGCAAGCTGCTGCTCTGTAGGCTGGCACATACCAACAGCCAACAAGTATTTAAAAACTGCAATTTCTGATCCACCTTTGACTTTCAGGACTTCCTTTGGTCCAGACATTCTTTGTCACAGCACTTTTATGCAGCTAATGATGATGTGATTTTATGAATTTGAGATTATCCACCTATCCAAATGTTTCCAGTGTGACTCTACCGCGCTGTACTGGTACGTGTGCGAAGCATTGTTCCTACCAGAGAGATACAGCTGTTGTCCCTTGGCGTGTTTACAAAACTGTCCAAAGTAGTGGACCAGCCTCTGAAGCAGAAAAAAACCCAAACTATATGAACTCTGTCATGTTTTTCAGCATGACATGGTTTTCGGCATGTAAATTATTTCACTTTCAGGCATAATCATGCACGTGTTGCAGTTTGCATCTGTGCCAAAGCAGACACCATCTCTCACGTGAAAATTCCCACGGTGTCAAAGCTAGTGTACTCTTCGCTTCTCTTTTGGAAGGGAATTTATGTTCCTCCAGTGCAGATGTTCCCCTTTCCTTCCATGAAATTCCTGTCTAAAGAGAAGCCAAAGGGCAAAAGGAAGAAACATCATAATTCTACTTTTTTTTTATTATACAAGAAGCCAGCTCTCCAGCGTTACAGTCTAGCACTCAGCTCTACAATGAATTATTTATCCTAGGAAAACAAAAATGCTTTATTTAAGATGACAGAGAGCCTGTAAATTTGCTTCTTATATATGCATTGACTAATTAGATTAATTAAGCATGCATACACTTCTGAACAACCAGGCAGGTGGCAAATCACATTTAAGATGACTTATACGATTCATTCGATCATCCTCACACTTGACAAATGACATCCATTCCAGCATGAAACCAGGGCAGAAAATAGCCTATTATTTGCAATGTACAGCACCATTATTTTCACATTTTATTTACTTCTTTAAAGAAACCGTAAGACAAATACACAGTTTCCAGCAGCTAATCCTCTTTCATTTGAGCACCCAGAAATATAATTCACTGTACTGCACTAAAACAACAAAACCCGGTAAAGCCATTAACACCATGACTCAAACTGAAATCTGTGAGATAAAGGGACTCTGCTGTAAGGCTAAAGAACTACGCTGAAACTCTTGCAGAGAGTACTGTGGAACTTAGCTATTTCAACCAGCAGAGATTCATGGAACCTTTTGTTTTCTCTTCAAGCAATAAAACAAAGGAAGGGAAATAGCTGGAGATTTCTTTACTGGGTCCACAGTTTTGCTGCTTTAGACGGCTACGAGCGCAGCCAGAGGTGCCCAGGACACTTTGCAGCCTGGAGTGGCAGCCAGCATAGAGAAGAGAAGCTGCAGCCCACCAAACACACACCGAACTCCCCTTGACTGCGTTTCGAGCCCCCAGGGATGCAGACCCCGTGCCGGTGTCCCTGCCCGCCCTGCGCCGGGAGAAGATGGGGCAGAGGCTGCAGGTGGGAGCAGTAAGCTTTCCGCTGGCGGCGCCGCGGCCGGGAGCCACCTTGCCCGCGCCAGGCGAGTGCCACCCTCGGTCCAAGTGTCACAGGTGCTCCAGCCCTGCCACGTCCGCAAGCGACCAGCCAAGTGACACAGCCCAGCTCCAACCTTGGCAAGCCCAAACAAACCCTCCGTGGTGGGGCCCGCGGCAGAAACCGGAGCGATGGTGCTGGGAGCACAAAGGTAACGTGAGCTCAGCAAGAACAAGAGTATCATCAACACTTCAACCGGTTATTTCCACAAACCCAGGCGGGCACCCGAAAAAACCCACCCCAAAACAGCCAGATCTGAATGGAAAGGATTTAACAGAGTCTTTCCTCATCTTTATGAACTTAAATGCTGAGGCTGTCACTATGAGTTAATGACTGGTTTGCACTACTCCTTTCTTTGTGCGCTCTGTCACTAATCAGGAGCAGTGAGCTACCTCAAAGCCTCATTACTAGCCAACAAAAAAAGGCAATGAATCCTCAAACAGAAGTTTTGCTGCAGTGGCATATTGCCATTTAGCTAGAGGGAGGCAGGAGAAAGCAAGTCAGCAGTGACATATTCTGTGCATCCAGCTGGAAGAAATAGAAAACCCAAGTATAATACCGCATCTTATCGGAAGTAGTTAATCTGACATAACTTACTTAACAAAAATTACAGTCTATTAAAGAGGCATGTAAGCAATGCAGCTGAAAACAAGTCTACACGGGAATCAGCTAGCATAATTACGGCTGGCTAAAAAATAGGAGACACAGAAAAAAAACCTGTGCATAATTTACCAGCTGACAAATGTTAATGACAAATAGAAGAAAACAGGTCCTTGACAAAGAAGAAGAAATAGCTGCTCACTTTGTAGTTTCACTTCAGGACGCAAATATTTTTATCAGTGGGGGGGGGGAAAAAAAGACCATCTTGCACCTCTGCAAAACTAACAGATCAGCACAAAAAGGGGAGAAGGGGAAGTCTCCGTGACATGGGTTAGTACTGGCTTTGGTTTAGTGCTGGTTACACACAGGTTGCGCGCAAAGAAAATACATTTGTGCCTGCAATCTTGCAAGATTAATATTTCTCTCCATCTCCTAACAAGATAATCACATGCATTGTGTAACATTAAGCATATGAGCAGTCCTTCTGGAGCTACACTTTAAATTCAGGACACGCCAAGCTACTTTGCTAAGCTGGAGCCACGGGGAATGCCACAGGGATTGCGCTGTATATTTTCTGCAGACAGATAAGAGGGCTGTGAGAATTTAAGCATTGCATCCTGCTGCCCGCAAATATCTCCCGTTACAGTCTGGGAAAAAAAGTGCCTTTGTCATTTTCAGGTATTACATTTTTGTTGTTTAGTTTTAGGATAATTTCATATATTGGAATCACAACAGAGCAATTCTAACGCAGCAGCCTTCACACGAGTACTTCTAGGGTGGCCTGCACAGAGGCTGGAGGTACCGTGCTCCTTATTAAACTCTTTTTTTTCCCCCCCTCACATTAAAGGCAGTCAACATTATTCACTGTAATGATGTAGCTGTCACATGAAAATTAATCCTGGATGGGGATCAAGGCCATGCATTCACAAAAGGAAAAACTGTACCACAGCTGAAGAGTCTCGGGCATCAGGCACTGTACAAGACTAGGGGTGCCATACAGGCACCCAAGTAAAAGAGCAACTGATTTTATATCGAAAACATGCAGAGTTATCTTGCGAAGGAGACATGCTAAAAAATAATCTCAGGCCAGGAATAACTAGCAGCTTGATTTTTTAAAAGTATGTTGGCACCTAGTAGGATTTCCTGTAGCATTAGGCCTCCAAATACCATGGCCCGAGGAAGCAAATATGCCGATTGTGATCTTGAATGTTGTCCATGCATGTGCTCTGCTCTGGAATGCCTCTGTGGCCTGACTTTCACCTAGCTGAACACACATTTGGGGTAAATGTCTGTTACGTTTTCATCTGGTGGGTGCAAGGGATTTGATCACACTTAAAAAAAAAAAAAAACCAACAGGGAGGGGGATAGTGTTGCCTAGATGTCAGTGATCAAGAGCTAACTACTAGAACCTAATTTGTTATCTGAAAAAAAGATTCTAGTGTGACAAGTAATTATTTTACACACCCACATATTCACATGGTCTTTCAGGAGGCCAATTTTCCATAGCAGAAGGCAATTGCTAACAATATTCAAAACTGTTACTCGTAATTAGGATTTGTTTAAAAGTGCCTTATTAGACAGCTCAATGCACTGTTTTGTTTGTAGGAGACATCTTTTCAGGTAAGAGAAATCTTGATTAAGAAAGGAAGGGACAAAGGAAATTGGACTTTAAGTTATACGAAAGATGCAGAAAGTCTGGAAATGAGTAGTAATGAGAACAGTCTTTTGTGATAAGTAATTTGTAAGAGAATTGAAAACTATCGATGAAATTTCATACTCAGAAGGGAGGGGAGGAAGCCGAAGAATGGTCCAGATCAGGTGCCAAGGGCAGCAATCCACAGAGAGAGGCCAGGCTGCAAGGCAGACAACAGCCAGCCCAGGGTCAGAGTATGGTTGTGTCTTCCCAGGTCCCCGGACAGGCAAACTAGCTCATATCCAGCTCTGTTCTCTCAGCCTTCGACCTCACAGAGCAGGGCTGTAATGGCGTGGGTTAAATCACTCAGCCTCATTCTTCAGAAAATTCACATCATTTTATGCTACTAAATTGGAGGTTACAGGAAGCCCTGAGGTTTCCCAGGGATACTTCAAGGCATCAGGAGAGAAACACGTCCAGCGTGATTTTACAGCGTGATTCCCATCTACCCTGGATAAAGAGCCAGCCCTTTACATTTTCAAGAAAAAAAACCACTATATTGTTTTATCACTGAAAGGTATTTCGGAGGAATGAAATACCTGGTGACCACAAGCGGGCTTTTCTTGAACAAATGCTCCACAGGCACTGGTTTGCCCGGCAAAGAATGGGGGAAGCAAGCATGGGAGGAGGAGGCCCTAGATAGCTGGCACCATCCTGCTTGCTGTCCTCTGCCTTGCCTTGCTACTCTCATCCTGCATCTTCAGCATCTTTGCCAAATACCGTAAAGTGTGTTTTGACAGCCTCTGATAAACACAAGGAATGAAGCACAAGCATTGCAAATATATGTCGGCACAACACGTGAAACGACATGTACGTAATAGCCTTAGCAATTTTGCTTAATATACTCAAGCTTTCAAATGTTGTTTCTCTGGCTTCCCTGAGCAAGCTGACTCCAGCACGAACACTGCAGGTTTCACTGGTTGGGATTTCTTTTTTTAATTCCTCCCCCCCTCTCCTTTAGAGGTCAGTCTCTCAAGTAATAGCTTCTGCATTTTAGCTGTCAGCAATATTTCCTCTTCTTTTCTCCTGCTGCTCAGGTCAATCATCTTTTCCCACTGAGGTTGGAAAACCTGCCTGCTCCTTTGCTTTCTAATTATAATCTCCAATTCATCTCCCTTCACTTTCATTCAATTCTTGAACCACATTGGTCTTTTTCTTTCTCTCTGCCACTTGAATATGCTTTTTCCCTTGTCTCAAGAGTTTTTATGCGGCTAACCAGGATGATACATAGCCAGTAACTAGCGTTTAGTTCTATTCATAAGATCCTTGTCCCTTCCTAAGTGTCACTGTGCAGTTTAAGCACACGCAGCTGCACATTTATTATGTGGAGAGAGCCGCTAGCAATTTCAGCCTGTAGCAGAGGACCACACGTGTTGTGCCTTCCAAGTCTCATTCTTTCTTTCCTACCCTCCTAAGGCAACCACAGGTCCCACTTCTGAGACCCCACTCATCCCCGTGTCAAGTGGCCAGGGGCCCTGCCATTCCTGTCAGGGACGCTACCTGCCTTCACTGAGGAGCTGCCAAAAAACCAGAGCAAGAAGCCACCAGAGAAACCATGTAATGGTGCACACAGCAGGGCCGTACTGGGTCCTAGAAGCCCAGGAAGCATCCTACCCTTTTATAATTGACAGTGTTATAAAGCAGGGGGGGTAAAAGCAAAGAAGATTCAAGAAACCTCAATACGCAGCAGCTATGAGGATTTAAGGGTCTGATTTTTTAATAACTTTATCAATATAGTTGTGTATTAAAGCTTTCCTGGGTATATACATTTCCATCTCATGAAGCAAATTGGTCTTGGGAATTGCCAATGGACAAATAATTCTTTTTAATCCCTGTCTTTTCAAGGTCTCATTAGTTATTATAAATAGCACAACCAAAACATTGGTGTTATTTAAGGGAATTTAATCTCCGAGTATTTCTCAAAGACATGTTACATTTAATCGACTTCATGCATCACATTCAGAGCTTTCCAACACTATTAGCAGGCTGGCCAGAGAACATTTACTAGAAAGACTCTATCAGAAATGGCAACACCACCCCTATGGCTGTCAGGTCAGGATCAATGCCAGGATTTCTCAGACGACTGTCACAAAGTGCTTCAAATCTCTTCAAGCAGTCAGTTTCCAAGCAGCTGGGTCAATTTAGACAGTATGTGAGCGAGCTGTACTTTTAATGTGTATTGCCTGAAAACCTCAGTTTGGAGGACTCGGTGGCAATGAAGATGGCTTTCCACATCATAGACGTAGCCCGGGCACCCATCAGGACACATGGCAGAAATTCCCATTGCTTCTGTTGATGAACCCTGCAGTACCCACCGCAGGGCATGTGTCTTCTCCAGAGCACCAGGGCAGCAACAGCCTCTCCATACAACTGTGCACCCTGGTCCCACCCAGCCCAGGAGGAAAGGGCAGCAACAGCATTCGCTTGAGCGGACAGTCAAGAAACACCAAGTGTCTACTCAGAGCTCTCTTTCTGGAGTCAGCTGTATCAAGCCAGAACTCACTTTTCAGCCTGTTAGGGCCATTTTTTCCCCTCCTGACAATTAAAGTTAATATAAAGAATTTTATTAGCACTTTGGAGCCAACAAGTCCAGAGATCTCAATGTTACAACAAATACAAGATGCATTAGTGTGTCTATATGGATTTAAAGCAGTCAAAGAGGCCTCGTGACTATCAAGAATCAGGAAACCTAGCCACAAGGGTTTCTTTAACCCTTTTTATTAAAACCCAAATTCTTTCCATGCTGCATTTTTCCAGTAATGCAAGCAGAATAGTGCCACCAAATGTGGCCATAAAACGGAAAAGAGTGAAAACAAATGACATTTCTCTAGTGGGTTCCCTTTGTGGACTACAGTTTTGCTCAAAGTCAAGTTCTCAAATCACTCAAAGATTTTAAGTAACACCAGCTCGCGCAGAGTGAGGGGAAATCAATTCATTCCATCAATTGTAGTCATGAAACACTGTGCAACTGGACCTATGACTAAACAGGGAGAACAAACTAGCAACAAGAACAACATTGCTTTCATAAGGCCCGAAACAAAAATAAAGGTATGGTATGCCAAAGATCAGAAACTTTAGAGAAAGCCATGTGTTATGGTTTGAGAAAACCCATAACAATTTATTGTCGCTTAGACAATTATTCTCTCACCCGATGACCCCTCCCCACCCAGGAAGGGGAATCGGGAAGAAAACAAGAAAAGCCAGGTGTTGAAAGATAAACAGATTTAATAGGATAGAACTGGATAATTAACAGTACTAACACAAAGGAACCCATATTGACCCCGATACCCGAGTATACAGTACAAGGATTATACTCAGCCAACTGTATCAGTTGGAAGCCGTGCACTCCCAGCAGTGGACAGTGAATGTCGGACACTGCGAGTGCTACAGCTTCAGGAGGAAGGGAAGGGCTCAGGGATCCAGCACCAGGGCAAGAAGTCCTCTGGATCACCATCATCAAGGGAGTGCCATCAAGGGCGAGAGCACAAGCAAGCGGGAGAACCCGAGCAAGGGGGAGAGAACCCCCTCGCAGCAGACTTTCTAATTTATATTGAATGTGACGTTCGTGGTATGAAACAATCCTGTTGGCCAGGCTGGGTCAAGTGCCTGGGTCTCGCTCCTCCTCATCCCTGCACCTGGCGAGCTCGAAAACACTGAGACCTTGAAACCCACACACCATGGCTGGCTGTACAGTAAATATCTTCACTAATTCAGACACCAGAGTCTTGCACAAATACAGCTTTTCCCAAGCATTAGGAAAGAAATTAGTCCTGTGTCGCTCACACCAGGACACCATGGAATGCACATTTAAGTGAAAACTGGTGCACCGTATGGGGACAACTGAAATAAAACATCACATGGAGGTAATGATCCTAGTCCCAAGCCAAGCCAGTAGTAACATTCCTGATTATTTCAGTGGGAACAAGTTTCCACCCAAATTCTAAATGTTTCACACATGCTAAAAATTAATATAAAGGTAAATTTAAAGACCTTATTTTTGTCTGCCATCTTTCAAGAGGATCTTAATTAATCAGAAATTTGCAACAGTGTCCTCATCACAGCACAGAAAAATAAGTATCAAAACACACGATGAACTGCTCATCACAAGTTACAGAAAAGAAGGAAAGAAGAAAGCGCAAGGCAGTGCCCAGAAGATCTGCTCACATAGCAAAGAAAATGAAGAAAACCACATCAAATCTCTGCTGAGTTTCTCTAGTAGGTTAATTCTGAATTATAAAAGAGTTTCAAAACTAGGCTGTGCAGGCAGGTGTAATCATTACCAAGACTGATAGACTGTAAAGCATCAGTGTTCAAACCTTAATTTAAATCTCTGGTAGAATTCATATTAAAAGACATATTAGGTGGTCTCTGTTAGACTGCTGTGAACTTTCCATTATATAAAGTAGTCTATAAAATATTATCTAGTATACTGTTTGCTGTCTTAATTATACAGTGTGATATATAATCTATATCATTCATAGTTCATCCTCTCCTTGGCAATTTTCCAGCAGTAAAATAATAAACCCACTGTATGCTTTCAAGTCAATAAATAGCTCAAAAATAAAACAAATCTTTCACTTTCAAGGTCCATTTCTCCTCTTTTGTTTGTGTTTTTTAAAAACACAGCTTTTCATTCTGATAGAGATTAAATAAGAAATAATATCAACAGTTTTAAGTCTACCAAATCTAGAGGAGAAAATTCTCAGAGATTATAAAATATGGGTTTGGGGGTTTGTGCTTAAAGCTGAAATTGGTTGGGTTCAAAGGACAGTGAATTCATTAAAGAAGCTACTAATAAAAATCGTTCAGGCCTTTTATTTAGTTTTTAATATAAAAATTATTCGACATTTGCAGTATGAGCTTCGACCTCCCTAAGGGAACAGGCATTTCTCCCTATACAGGGTATGCTCTCTGGAACACAGAAAGGTTATTGCGAAGGCAATCAATCATGCCAACAGCCCAGCAGTCTTGTAAACAGCAAGCAAATCTGGTAGCTCCAGGTTCCCTTGCAGCTGCTTTTCCATTTGTGCAGTGTATAAATACATATGTATAATCCATATTGTAATTAAATTCCCACCCACCCTCCAATACTGCTGTAATTCCTGGCAGATTAATTCCTGAAGTACTTCACCTGGACAGCGGACATGATGCGACTGACAGCTCTGTCGGTTTTAGGGCCATCAGAAAACCGCTGTCAATCATACGGGACTACTTGTGCCACTGTGATGGGTGGTTAGTGGCTCCATTGCAGCTGTCAGGTGTTTACAGCTAGTCTTATTGCACGTAAACGTTAGGGCTGACCAGAATAAAATTACAACATTGATAGTAGTAATAATGCTGGGAAAACAGGAAATGCCCCTGCCCCGGGCCATAAGACGGAGGGTAGCCGCGCTCCCACCACCCACGCTGCCGCTGCAGCCCCGCACCCCGCTAATTCCTACAGCAATGAAGGAGGAAGAGGGAAGAAACACTCCATGCCAGTGTCAGTTCACCCTGATTTTCAGGCAGTTTCTCAGTCAATAGTTCATGGTCCGAGCTCTGCTTGACTTCAGCAGAGCTTTGTCAGGACATGCCTCTCAGCAATGTCAGACCGTCTGCCGGTGTCAGTTTTTGGAGAAGTGAGCACAATTTGCTATCACGCTACCACTACAAAGACAGAAAAGCCCGCTCTTTCCGATAGTGTTTTTGTGAACCTGAAAGCATACACGAAACACACAAACCTAATTACTCTGAAACTAAAATATTTGTGACACCATTCTACGGTGTCATAGCAAAGAACAGTAAAAGCAAGAAACGTTCATTCTTCATGGAGGCAGCTGGTTTTGTTTAAGAAAAAGCTTGTTTAAAAATCCCAGGAAGAAAAGTCCTCAAAGGCTTTTCAATCCTAGGTCTCAAAGTACCTAATAAAAAAAAAAAATCACCATTCCTCACTTTACAGGTAAGTAAATAGAGGTGTAATGGATTTATTGAGATCCAACATAGAACTGGAGGAGAGCTGGGAATAGAACTCATTTTCCAAGTCTAGTAAAATGCTTTTCCAAAACACAAAGATCTCAGACTTTAAAAAAAAAAAATCAAAAAAATTTACAGAGTACTGTTAGACTTGTGTAAGGCTAGCCTAGTTCCATGCCTTCTCACATCTTTTAGAGCCTACCCATAAGTGATAAGACTTACAGACCAACCTCAGCAGGTGAAACACACGTGCTGAACCTAGGAATTTCTGCCAGCTTTAGTAACTGCATTCTGATTTCACAGGGTGTGAATGATTTGAATGAACTGGGGATTCTCCTCAAGTTACGTGAATTATTTACCACAGTAGTGCCACAGACTCAGTTCTTGAAGAGAAACTCCAATTTCTTCAGGTCACTGTCCTTAAATTACTTTTATCTAAAAGGAAGAGCTTAGACAATGAATAAGAGTTTATTTCACTTAAAAGTCCCATTAATGTCAATGGGGCCATTGTGAAAATGCTGCAGGTTTTCCAAAAAAGCACATAGATCACTGGATTCAGTTCAGCTCTAGGATGCACCTGCATGTCTAGGCATTAGCAGGGCAATAAAGCCCCCAGTTACTAAAAATACACAATATGCTGGAGCCGGAGAAAGCATGCAGTGGTTCAAAGCTACCCAAATACAGAATTTCCTCTCCCCTCCCTCCTTCCTACACTGAGCTCACCTTCCTCATTCAATTCACAACCAGCCTCCTCAGCTGAAGAAATCAAAGAACAGCACAGCCATGGGTAATTTTCCACTGGGAGATTCAGAAAAGCAACTTGCAAATCTGAAAAAACCTGTGTACGTACTCCTTGCTCCTTTTTGTACCACCCACACACACACTCATTTTCAATACAGCATTACCACAAACATTATTTTAAGAAGTGCCTTTGAACTGAGCCATGCAATATATTTAGACAACAGCAGTGGAAAAACTGACTGGCCAAAGAGGCAGCAGCAAAGCAGGCCAGCTCTCCTTCCCTGTGGTTAACAAGCTCTCTGCATTGCACTAGGAGTATCGCAGTAAAGGTTACAGCTGGTTGGCACCCAGCTTTGGTACATGTTGAACAGGTTAGCACTGCTAAGGCTGGAAGAGCCAGCTTCTCTTTCCTGTATTCCAGGAAATTTGTATTCTTGAAGTGCCTCAGATGACTTACAACGCTTATGTGGTCATTAGTAACAGACCTTTTCACTGGTCAAAAGCAAGACTGTACCTGGTTACAAAAACCACAGAATACCTCAAGTGGGAAAACAACACTTTTAAAAACTTCTTATTCATTCAATAGTTTTCTCAGTTGGCTGGAAGGAAACCATCCCATGAGTAACACCAGGAAAGAAACAAGAGGGTTCATCAAATGAAGGGCTACCACTAAGTTTTTTCCACATTCATGTGCAAACTAATTCATCAGGGATTGGCATTGTCCAAAAGAAAACTGCTCTGTAGCAAATGATCTATCTTCTGCCATCTTTATTCACTATCAGAGAGATCATGTTTCTCCCAATAAAATCAACAGATGAGTCTCAGTCACAAGCGCTAACAAAAGAGTAGATTCTTCTAAAGGCGTCCAAAAGAGGAGAGGAACAGAGTGAACAAACAAAACATATTCATGGTTGTACCAACATCCTAACTCTTGTCTCAACTGTGGCCGTTGCACTTCAGAATAACTTCATTCCCTTCAGAGAAGTTGCTTTAACGCATATCAATATAAACGAGATCAGAAACAGTGTGACATTGAACAACAAAACAGACTGGTGCCAACCACCACTCGGAATTAAGTTTGTTTTATTAACTTCTGGGAGCCTTATTTTGCAACTTATATAATCATTAAACAGCGTTTTACATATGCTTTATCTTTTCAAAGGTTGTTATATAGCTTTATACCAAAAACCCAAGAAGGAATGATACCTAGACTGAAAATACCTCTGGAGGTACTTTGAAAAATAATTTTTTTTATCTTTTCTGTATCACAAAGAAGATACTTTATTCTAAAGGGAGTGCATTCAGGTGATGAATCACTGCCTCAGCAGAGATTTTTCAGTCCGTGATTGAGTCATAAAGGAGAACAAAGCTGAGAACTGAGCCAGGGTAGCTGGTAGTTGAGAGGACTGGGATATAGGCAGCAGACTATGGGTGAAAACATACCAACACTGCACAAAGGATAAAAGAACAATTATCAAGGCCAAATAGAGACATTCAACTCTGGCAGTTCGACCCCATGAGACTGAATATAAGCTTTTCTTTTTTTTTAATGCTTCATTCTAATCTGATATTGACAAAGATTTTTATGTCCTCTGATGTTTCCCCTGAAAAAGCCTAATGCTCTTTCAAAATTACTGTTTCGTGTTACATATCTCTTTATTTTTCAGGAAACACAGAAATTGTACTTCTTCAAAAGCCTCACACAGGTTTTATATTGTCCCAGATTTAAACTTTCCCACCACTTGAGCAAAGACCATGTATAACAGACTTTTTTCCTGTTTAAGTGATGCTTTAAGAATTGAAGGTCTGTCTTCTTCTTTGGGAGGGGAGGTAAATTTTATATTTATGTCTTCTCAGCCCTGGGCCTTCTCATTGCCCAATTTATTTTTCCACTTACTTCAAGCCATCAACCTATCTCTGCCATTAGCTCTGATTTATAACGCCTAGGAACATAATCCAATCATGAATCTTCCTTGGGAATGCTGTTGTGGCATGAGAAAAGAACACCATTTAGTACTCTTCCTAGGGTAGAAAACATGAAGTTTCCAGAGCTATCAAAAACATGAGAGGCCCTTTTGTCCGTATTCCCATTCCAATCCTCGCAATGTATCAGCTGGGCAAAGAGCAGGCCCATTGGGCACTTACAGGTAGGGAGGAAAGGGATTTCCTGCCTCACAAAACTAAGACTTCAAAACTGTCCCTTCCCACAATCAGACTTCACAGAGACCTTTCAAACCTTTTTCCCCGAAAGAAATGAGAAAGACCAGTTTACCAAATTAGCCAAAAGCTAGGATGAGGGAGACCCAGAGTTCAAACTCCCAGCCGTAACTGGGCAGGGCAGGTCTCGGTTCTACAAGTCAGGCGAGCACCTCACTTGGGTCATCCAGAGGTCTCTGCGCAGCAACGCTCTCTCAAATTTCCAACTCCAAATTGAGAAATCTTATCATTTCCTAACTCTTACTGGGAGGAAATAATTTGAACAAATCACATTTTTTCCGCCTAAACACTTTGTATTAAAATTCCCCACCGTGTTTGTTGTCAGCCCATGCTTTTGTCACGTATTTCATAGGATTGCTATGGGGTGGGATATTCCATCTTTTGTTTTAAAACAACACAGAATAAAGGCTGGATAGCATTGCCCCACTAGACTTCAAAGCTTGCAAGATCAGGATTGCAAAGAGAGCTGGATTTATTTATTCGTTCAATTTCACGATCTCACTGATGTTATTGCTTACTTTTCCCTGTCTTTATCGGTTGGCCACTTCTGCTGTAAATCGTCTAAACAGAGTGGAGGAGGGCCGTAAAATGATCTTAGGATTTATTACACTGCTTTTGCAGGATAAGGTTCTGTGATGCAGAATACAGAAGATTCCTATGGAAACATGAGCCCTTTTTGGTCATTTTGATCTTTTCAGCTAAAACTTTCTGAACTCACATAAGTGATATAGGAGCCTAACCCCATTAGCTTCCAGTGCAACTTCTGCCTAACTATTAACGTTCCCTTTGAAAAGGGAGTTTAGAATAAAAGTATAGTCAACGTTATATAAAAATATCAAGTACAGTTCGCTTCGAATTTGTTAGAAGAGTTTTGCAATGTAGATTTATAGCCAGGAGTCACCATTTCAGCCTGAACAATTTGGCAATTTTATATAGGAAGCGTCTTATATTCCTGTGCAGTTTCACATTATGTTCTCCTGAATACCAATGAAGATTCATCTTGGACACTGCAGTGCAACGAATGGCAAATTAATATATACTGATGTGCCACTTGTCATAAAACGTCTCGCCAACAGTTCTCACACATCTCTTCTCTATTGTTTTGTCTAATCAATAAAAAGACTTATCTCTGCCTTTTACATGAAAATGGAAAAGAGGGAATGCTTACCCATCTTGTAAAGCACAGTGCTCTTCTGAGAAATGTTTGGCAGATACTGCTTCTTACAGTAACACTTCGCTTTAATGGCACTTTAATGCTGAATTGACAGTGGAAGTCCCATAGAAACGTTCAAGGCATCCACATTAATGCTAAATAAAAGTCATTATGATTTTAGAGATATGCCAGAACAAAAATATCTAATCTGGCAGACTCCCTGTGAGCAGGAGTGGGAGATGCTTGCTAACCTTCTGGAAAGGCTGTCAGCCTTCAGATGCGATGCTCTCTCCTTACGCGTACACAGCACTTGCCTTACAAAAGCCCCCAAACTCTCCTTACAGGTCGTTTCACATTTACTATTAAAATCAAAGTTGCTCTCGGGTCACTTCTGGGGCGAAGGGGCAGCAGACAGGCAGGCAGCAGGAACATGATACGTAAACAGCACTGGTGGTAACAGAGAGGTTTTGCCAAGGAGGAACTCGGCGACGGCTCCTTCAGTAGCCTTAGAGCAGACAGAAGAGATCTTGCTGCTGCAAACAAATTGCTTACCTTAAATGTGCGAGAGAGGAATATAGCATAAAATCTGCTGAGATTTGGGGTGGGATTCAAACTTAATGAGTTTAAATCATTCATGGTTTGAATCCCTTACTAGAACACAGAAAACCTGAGTCAGTTTTTGGATTTGTTCTCCGTTCCCGCCCGCCTCTGCTTCCTCCCCAAAATGAGCTAGTCCTTGGGATCCCCTTACTCCGGCTTCCACTCCAGGGTGGGGACACGTATCTTCCCCAGATAAATAACAAATGCAACCATACCTTCACAGCCTTGTACAGAGAAGAGATGCATTAATATACTGGTATGCTTACTATAGTTGGAAAAAACATACAGACCATTTCGCAGATGGTGAACTAAGCTACAAAGGCCAAGACTAGAGCCACTAACTGGTTGTCCGTATTTTACGTCTACATGTATTTTTCCTGCCCTTCCCTCCACACGCACCTGCAAACGCACAGAGAAGAAAATGGCTTCAGAAAGGACCAGACAAGCAGGTGGTTCTCTCGTTTCATATTTTCTTCTCCCAAAGTCAAAAGCAAATTTTCAAGAAGAGAAAGTGTAAATGCCTACATCAGGCAAATGTGAGGTCATGCAGCTACTCAGGGGAGTCCTACCTTTGGAACACAGATTAGGTTGGACCCTGAAGCAGGAAAGTTAATTTTCATTCCAAAACTTGTCCTTTAAATGCTAAATGTGGGTAACCCTGACACCCATATTTATGTCCAATTGCACTTTTAATCTTACTCATCTCCTACTCTTTATTTAAAGTGCTCTGTCTTAAGCCAACCCTAAACAAACCATCAGTTTTCTAAGCCAGTCATGTGTAAAAATCACCAGTTGAAAGCAGAAAAGCTCCAGCTGCTTGGAGCGTATCAGCCTCATGTTTCAGCATGACTTCATGGACAAAGAGTAGCCTGATGTGGGATTTCCCATCCTGCCCCACAAAGCCTCTCTTCTGAGGCTGCTGGACATTTAGAATGCAGATAAACATGGAAAAATAATCCCTACCTTTCTTCCAGGCAAATTTCTATGTTGAGAAAGAGAAAATTACTCAGAAAAGGCAGGCATATGTAGCCCTCACTGCAACATTATTTCTGATCACTGGCTACTACGATACTGGTAGGAAAATATTGCCAATTTTGAAGATTTGAGCATCTCAATTAAACCACTTAAACCATTTCAAATAATAAAGCCCAAAAGAATTAATAAAAAAGATATGACGATCTCCGCAATATTTCATATTTACCGCCAGAGAAATAATCCCTTAAAAAGGTTAAATGGGCTCCAGAGGTGCAATAGAAAAGAATAAATTCCCAGGGAAGTTCAAATTCAGTTATGGGTTACAGAGCAGGTTCCAGGCAACGTCTGTAAGGCGAGACAGCCTCCTCGCTTGCAATAACTACAGAGACAGTTTCTCCATCTGCAAAAGAGATAACGGTGTTGACCTTCTTTGTGCATTCCTGTGACATCTACTGATGAAAAAACGCCATAATAAATACACTTTCCTCTTAAACTATAATCCCAGGAAGTTTCTATGCAGCAGAGCAATGAGAACATCATCTTTTTCTGTCCCAACATAGAGAGGCTGTCCTTGAGAACAAAGCAAAGAATACAGAGAAGAAAACATCCTACTAGAGAATTTGTATACTCTTTGCTAAACAACAAATAGCCACTGGGAACACAGCGACGGAGGTAGCTACCATCCCTACCAGTGCGGAACCACGTCCATTTCCCCAAACAAGCCTGAAAGTGAACAGCAGCTCCTGATTCACAGTTTTAGCTCTCTATATTGTTAGCAAATGCTTAGATTTTAAAAATTACAGAAATTGGCTGTTATTTTCTACAACCACGACAGCCCCCAGCAGGTGACATGAGAGCTGTGCCTCTCACTGGACAGATAAAAGAGCGGAGGCTAGAAAATCTCTATATTTCATTTCATGAGTAGAAAAATCAGGGCAGAGACCATTAGAAACATCTCCCAAAAGCAAAGCACACAGCCCTGGGGCATATCCACTCCAGACCAGGGCCTCGGTTAGATTTGCCTTCAGCACAGGCCCAGAACTAGAAACTTCCTCATGAACACAGGACATGCTGACAAGCATTTTATAACCTGTTTTTTTATAAAATTTTCAAAAAATAGTTAAAATTCTTTACTGAAAGATACAAAGTGTCTTGCATCAGGGATTAAAGTGCTGACTATTTTACCAATGTCAGGACTGATTCAATTTTTCTAAGCAGCCCACAAATACGGATTTAAGGGTTATCGAACCTTTATTGTGATTAAAAAGTTGAAGCCACAAAGCAAGTTAAGATCCTAGGAAATAAATGATAGGGCTCAATTAAAGTAGACGTGAAACAGTTCTAACTTATTTGCAAACACACAGAGATAAGATCCAGCAAGTTGCCTTGCTGACAGCACGATCTTCCTTGGCCTCACTACTTTGGTGAAAAGTTGAAGCGCCCAGCGAAGGGACGAAAACACTCTCTTTACCCAAAAAAAAAGCAACACCACTGACGGCAGTAGGGCAAGTGTTCCCACAGGGCCCCACCGGCATACGCTTTAGCTGTGAACTGTAAGGGATCAGCACTTCTAAAGCAGGGAAACGAACCCATTCTTCATGCCTCTCCCAAGCCACAGTATCCTTTTTCTGAGGCCGACGGGAGTGGAGTCTCACAAGCCCCTTTGCACTATGCCCACCTAATGCAGTTGCTGCAGGGCATTAAGATACAGTGAGCCCAGTGAAATTTACCCACTGGAAGCTGCACTATTAATTTAAGAGGAAGCAATCCCCAAAACCACCCACTTTATTTTTGCTGTGACTTATTCCAGTCTATAAGGTTTCTTCCCTCAATTTCAAATAGAGGAGGTCTAGGCTCCCAAGGAGAAAATTTATTTGCTAAGAATCTGATTCCTACAGCTTTTCAAGACTTGAGAAAAAAAGCCAATAGCAGAGAAGATAGAGAGGAAGGCAGGCAAGCAGGCGAGTTAGCATATTTGGAATACTATTACCCCAAACCATAGTTCTTACGTTACAGTACTGCATGAATCCCATCCAGCCTCAGTGGATTATTAGGCCTGAATTTGATAGCTTAATAGCAGAGATTACAAAAACTCACATATAAAACCAGCAGTTAGAAAGTATAGAAATTCATATATAGTCATTCCTTTCTAGCATTAGCTACATTCTTGTGGAAGGTAATGTTAAATCTGCCAGGAGAAGGTCAAGACCACACAAAGAAAATAAATCATGGCATCGCTATGCGGACCTGTCTAAAGGTTAAGGATCTAAAGGACAAGCAGATACTCTAAAATATAAACAGCCCCTAGGGGATAATTACTTAACCAACTCCATTTGAGCAGTCCTGAACAGATGGTTTAGTAGGTATATCGACTATTGCTGTGTTTTGTGAAACTATTTGTTACCTGCTGAGACTGGGAACAAATGATACTGTAGACACGTAGTTGGTTATCTCTCTAATCCTGTGTATCCTTGCAATATCTAGTGACCCAGAAATATATTCCCAGAAGGACCATCTCCCACAGGCAGTAACTACATAAAGTAACATCAGATAACATCCTGTAGGTATAAAGCCTGAATAGACTAAGCCCAAACCAGGGTGTTTGGCTGAATTTTCTAGCCACTGTAAATTATAGTGACTGCTGTAGAGTTAAATGCACCTGAGATAATACTGAAGCTGTTGGAAGTATATTAAAGACTCATCAAGTTTATGCTTGGCGGTGAATGCAGGGTCCGTGGCTGCTCAGCTACTGGCCCGAGTTTCTTCAACCACAAATACTTTTACGCTTCTTCAAGGCATCACACGTACCGATGTGGTATATTTTACCTGAACCTCTTCCAGTTCAGACTAGGAATGGGCTCGCACGGGTTTATTCAGGATGAGCGTGACCATGGTGAAAGTGTGAGGGGGAGAAGGCTAAGTTCTGCCGGCTCATCCTGGGAAGGGACCAGGGAGACAAAAAGGACTCCTGCCTGCACAGGTGGCCAACTCCAGGTCTATGGATCACTAACTTCCCACCCTGTTACAGCAATGGTGAGTAGTAAATTGGGTTACGCTCCTGTCCACGGCATAACAAGCAACGATGCTTGAAATAAACACGCAATTTGAACAGGGTGTGTAGTAGTTGTGCTGAGCACAAAATCAGAAGCTGTTGTCTCAGAGAACTCTTACTGGGACAGTGACTTTTCAGTAGTGATCTCAAAAAAACCCCTTGTAGTAACGTCCTGCAGTTCAGCCCTACAATGTTGTTTCCAGGATCAACTCTTTTAGAATTATTAAAAATTTGCAGTTTTGCTCTTCTTTATCTGTGCTTCTGGTTTGCCAAACAAGTGCACCAAAGATCACTCCTCCCCAGCACAGCCATGAGCCATACTTTGCCCCCTCTCTGTCATAGAGACAGCTTTCCCAAGGGAAAATTTTGATCCAATAAAACCCGAGAGCTTGACATTTGATTGGGACGTTAACAGACACCTGGCCTGCACAAGGGTCTGCCCCAGAGCTGGAAAGCTCAGCCATTTCTACAGCGTGCCCACAGCACACACAGTACACCTGAGCCTGCCCAGGAGCAGCGGATTTACTGTGCTGGACAGATGATTCATGGGAATGCAGCAATCCGACATGTCCCAAAAGCATTGCGTTCATAGCACATGTGTTGACCATATGTGTGGTGTGCGACAGCCAGAGCAGGGCTCCCTCCGAGGGTCCGGTCTGCTTCGGATGAGGAATACCTGCACATACAGGAATACCTGCACCCAGCAGCCCCGACCTTCCTCCTCGCCCATCCATCACTACAAACCGCAAGTTAGTCAGACATATGTGCTAGTGGTGGCAAAAATAGCCGTACAGTGCAATGATAACAAGCTGCAGCCGCTTAGCCTGTGAGGCACCAGATCGAGTCACACGCAAGTAAACCTGACTGCCGTTTCCTCCAGAGACAGGGCTTACTGCTAACTCCGGCTTTTGCACTGGGAATGGGCACAGGCTGGCCAGCAACCTTCCGTGTTCCACCAAAAGCCCAAGGAGAAAGCAGTGGAGCCCCCTCTTAATGAGAAGGAACCAGTAACCCTGAGCCTTTCCCTTCATATTTGACCAGTTACTTAGCTTAATCAGGGGGAACATCACACCAAAGCATCACTGCAGGGGAGGAATGAGCAGAGCTGTCAGGACAAAGTAAGAGAAACCAGCCAGACGTTAGTTTAGATTACCGAGAGAGAAAACAATTCACAGCTGGAGTACAAAATGAGGTATCTCCAAAAAGCACCCATGCAATCAATGGAAGACAAAGAGCTACATCGCTTATTTTATTAAAGCTAGAGCAAACAGCACCGAGAAAGAAGATCCCATTGAATATCTGGGTTCCTTGGTTTCCAGTTTTGGCCAAGTACCAGAGCGCAAAATATTCAAAGCTCACGCTTTAGGTCTCAAAGGGCTGGCTCAGATACTTAGGTCCTAAACTGTGAAATGGGGCTTCACATGGCCTGCGATCAGTGTCTTATACAGGGGCAGTGCCACCAGTCCACCCCTTTACCACCTTCCCCCATAAACACTACTTTCCCTTTTCTTTTCTAAGCTGAGGAAAGAAAATGGTTGCTTAAAAGAATTCAGAATCCTGACAATTTGGACAATCTTCCACTAATCTTCCCTTCAGGGTGCCCACAATCCTTTAAAGCATGACAAACTGACAGAGGGAGCTCCTTTATAGTCGCTGGGCTCTATATCTTTATAAACTGGGCTCTTCTGTATGCAGCAGAAAACCCAGGAAGGCAGACATTGTACAAAGGAAGGTGGAAACAGGCATTTTTAAGAGTGCTTGAGGGGCCACCAGATGAAAGGAAAAGATCTGGGCACAATAATATGATTCTTTAGTACATAGGGGGGAAAAAAAGCTACCATAGCCGTGTTGGAGAAGAATACCGCATGCCTGCTAATCTACCTACGAAGGGTTACATGACACTTAAAAAAAAAAATTGGAAAGCACTCAAAGGAAAAAAATCAGCTTACCAGAGAACACAGCCCTGCCCTCATCGCTTTTCTGCTGGTTTAGATGTTATTTGTACTACAGCCAAACAGATATGCCCTTGACACGTGCAGAACGTTACAGCTCCAGGCAGCTTTTGGTTAAGTGGGGTTGAGAAAATTGTATGTCTGCGTGTGTAACGACAACGAAGTTCATTCTCCCTCATTTTCTTTTTAGTTTTTTTGTTGTTATTGTTCAGGTTTATCTGTTTCAGTAATGCCACCCTGACTGCTTCGAAACTGCTACTGTGGGGAGAACACACTGCAACACACCGGCTGTTAACGAGCTCATTCTAAGCTATACCTAGGCTAGATAAATTCTTCCATAGATTGGCAACACACATGTCAAATACACCTTCTAAGAAACCAACTCTGACACACTTCCAGTAACAAATTTTACACCGATTTTTTTATCTGATACTGAGTGACTTCAAAAACATTGCAAGGATAAACTAGTTACCTGCCGCATAGTATTCCAATTTCTGAAGGTGACCAAGCCTGAATTCACACATTATTTTTCAGTTTAGACACAAGAAATTCCATTGTAACAGTTCAGACATAATCAATCTCATGCTATTGGCTAACATACTGTGATTTAGCCACATCACATTCTGTTATACATACATACATATATATATATATGCTCACATTGCTTTGTCTGCCTGTGGTTCAGCACGTAAGTGGAAGCAGCTCACTAGCAAAGGCAAGTGACTCTGGTGACGGTCCACACTCTGCCCAGTCACCAAGGCACTTTTTGCCATGGTTATGCTACATAGCTTAAATAAATACAGTTTTATTTTGGAGATGGAAATACATTAACCTTTCTGGAATAACTACAGAAATTACTTTTAAAAAACACCTGCTTAATTTTATATGACTCAGATCTTAAGAATGAATATTTTACACAAAATAATCATTCCCTGTCATTTCCACGAGCATGTTTCTAAGAAGAAAAAAAAAGATGCCCAAACCCGAAAGCTTTCCTCCCACTCTCAATTTAAAGATTAGGATTATCATGAATACACTTGGAGAATCTAAGATCTTAGATATACATGTGAAACTCAAAAGTTCAATTGCAATACTGAAGACATCATTTTTTCAAGTATTACTGCATATAGTACAGTACAAAGTAGTACAAAAATTGTACAACTTAAGAATAAAATTATTTCCAAATGAACTATTACATGAACTCTAATAGCATTCCCAATTGATAAGATAGCATATTTTATTACAGTACGTTTAAAAAAAATAAAACAGGGACACGGATGTCTGAAAATAGGACCCCCTCAGTTAATAAAGCAATTTCCAAACCTATTCATTTACTTTGTCTTTTTTTTGTTGTTGTTATTATGGCAATAAATTTTAAAGCATGTCAGTAAACACACGTGCAGCACTCATGAGAAAGCAGGATTAAGGTGAACACCTATGTTTAAAAAAGATTCCTTTTAAAGATTGTAATTCACAAGCTGTGCATACTAATGCTACTTCATCCTTCTCAGCAATTAACAAAGATGAAAAGAGAGACTGACTAAACAAATAGACTTTGAAGCATCCTTTCATCTATTTAAGAAACTGCTGGGATCTTATTGCCATCACTTTGCAGTGTTTTATAGCTTCCTGAGAATCTTAAGTAAAATATCAATCTGCTTGGAGCAAGTCCTACAGGTATTTTTCAAATTATAAATACCTGAAAGTTTATCATCTCCCTCTTATTCATACAGCTCTTGACAAATATGATTGGAAAAGATTGATATTTTGTCTCCTTGTTTCCTGTACTTGAAAGATATTTTCCCTGTGAGTCACTACATTAGCGTGTCACTCTTCCACTTTGGGGCAAGAAGGAACAGCTCCAGCCACAAACCAGCCCCTCATCCCAAATGGCTGGGAATAGGAGGCATCCACAGCAGGGATCACCTGGGAGGAATACAGCAGGCAAAGTCACTGGGGAAATGCTATTGTGAGCTAAATCAATCCCGAGAGAAAACACTGCTTAGTATAGCAGTCTTTTAAAAAAAAAAATAAATTAAGAAGGAGTAAAGCCACCTGCTTTGTGTTCCACGATGAGAAGCTATCACCAGTTACACCAGCAGTAACCACTCTACCTGCACACGTGCAGAGATATGAACAGACTAACCACACAGCAAGATATAAATAGCCATCTCAATGGGAAAGCACACCACAGCTGCTGCTACTCATCTGAGAAAGTAATTAAAAAACCTAAAATGCTTTACTCCTTTTTGCCTTCATCTGGGAAACTTTTTGGTTGGGACTTGGGGAAAATGAGCATTGCAATAAGCAGTTAACAGTAGAAAAAGGGGAAATAAAATTGGTTTAAAAAAAAAAAACCAAACTCCCTTAACCACTTCTCTGTCCTCGCAAAATGGAGGAAGACTTGAAATGAATCTTGAAGTTCACATTGTATGTGACAGAGAGATGAAGGGAAAAGAAAACAGGCAAAGGAAAGAAAACTCTCAGTGGGCTCTGCCACTCTTCAGAAATTCAAAAATCTCAGCAGCCTGCACAGGGATGCAAAAAGCATCTTAGCGGTGTGACAGGTGACCCCCGTGCCCCCCCAAGCACAGGGCAAAGCCCAGGTGAGGGCTAGGGCAAGGCTGGCTCGGGGATTCAAAGCCAGGCACGGGGGAGCTGGTCCAGCAGAGCACTTAAGACCGTCCACAATTTAAGCAGTCCCATATTTAAATGCTCTGATGAAAGAAGGCTTTTGTTTTGAAAGTTCCCGTCAGTGCTTTCTTTTAATAGGAAATCAATATATCATTTGTTTTCTAGAAAGTAGACACCCGTCCTTCAGGATTTGTGCAGCCAAGTTTAGCTCTGGTGGAAAATTGAGTAGTTTTGGCCTAACTTTTCTTTTTCCGTGAATGTCACTTTCCTTACCCTAGGGACAGGAGGTGAGCAAAAAGCAAAGGGAATGAACATCACGGTATAAGTCATACCTAATACTAACTATGGCTGAATTATCAGCTCAATTTTTTTCAGCGATACTGGCAAAGCAGAAATCCCAATGTGAACTAAAAAGCAATAAAAAGATAAGAAAAAATGTGATCTCTTTCCCTTGTGTTTGGCTTTCAGACTAGCAGCAGGAGGAAGCAGCAAGTTGGTAGAGCTGGTTGCCAAGAACTCTGCCCTGCAAGCAAGCACAGATGGGGTTTGGCAAAGACTTGGCAACAGGGGGGCCTTGGAGTCATCTCCCTTAATATCAATTCAGCTCACATAAAAGAGAATCTTGATCCAAAAAAAGAGAGGAGTGAAGTGTCTTACTCTTCCTCAGAACAAGGGGAGGAATTCTTGCGGTTTCTGGAAAGAACTGGAGTTGCAAGAAACCGGAAAGAAGACAAGGAGCGCACTCCAGTCTGTTCCTAGGCACACGCAGCGGTACATCACTTAAGGCAGATTGTACCATAAAAGCAGCCTGAAGAAAACAGCTTGAATCCCTCCTTCTCTTCCTTCCTGAATTAAAGACAAAAACATGGTCTTGTTGCAAGATGTTTATTTACAGCTGCTCAGAGTAGAATGCAAACAAATATCTTGTTACAAGCTGCTCGATGGCTTCCCATTACACGTACGAAGCTTAGCACTGCTTCAGCAGGTACTCAGCAATGCTGCTGAAAGACTTAGCCTCTGCAAGAATATTCTGAATTAAATCTAATGTCATTTGCCCACCTTCACCATTACTCCCACAGAAAACTAACATTCGAAAAGACAGGACATCTGAGCTGCAATCTTCGGAAGAAATAAATCAATGAACAGTCAGTCATAAAAGGGCAACAACGTTGAAAGCCGCAGTTTGTATTCACATGGTACTAGAGTTGAAGGAGTGAAAATACAATAGTCACACTTAGGAAGTCCACTCTTAAAAGGAAGACATTGAAGATTACATCCAAACACTGGATAAGTAATACTGAATCCTGTATACAGAGTACTGGATCACTCTTCACTAGCTTGCTTGCCTGGTTTTTTTCTTTTTTTATTATTGACGCTTAAAATTCATAAACCAGGATATCCTGTTTTGGTATGACTTCTCCCTTTACACAGAAGAAAGTATGCCCATCTATAACACAAGAAAGTCTTTGAAGTGAGAAAATTCAGCCCTTTGATCAGGAATGACAGTCCTTACAGATGGACACAGACTGTACGGACAGAATTTCCCCCTTTGGCTCGCTGACCCCATCATGCCCCTTGTGTGGCAGATGTAAATATCTGCCGTTACTTGTGTTACTGTTCACAGCATGAAGTTCCAGTGCGCTGTACGCCGTGCAGATGATGACATTACATCTGGCATGAACTGTTCACAGTCCAGATTCCAAGCAACTTGCATTTCCAAACCTCCTTGGCACTTGAAGGTATCTGGGTTTCAATATAAAGGCCCTAGTTCAATTCCTTCTGTTGAAGAAACCAGCTTTTCTTACAACTAGAAACTGCTAAAGGGTAAGGGAATGTTTTGTTCTTGCAATTCTTAACATGCGACACAACTAGGACGAGGGCAATGGCCGGATGCCTCTGCTGGCACCCACCATTAGAAAGCACAGATATGTTTGCTACACAATTTGCTATTGTCTGTGTCTTCACCTCCTACACAAAAGCGTGGTGAGGACAGTCACCTGATGTTATCTCTGCACAGCTTTGAGAGAGGAGAGAGTGGCAGGTGGGCACTAGCCCCTCTCGTACCACCCCAGTCCCTGTCCTGTTGCTGGAGGACATACCTCCTCAGACTGATGGTGGGTCTGCCGAGACCTGAAACAAGAGCCAGTTGAGCAGTAGGCCTAGATCTTCTCAGGGCAGAGAGCAGACAAACTGAAAGACCTGTTGTCTTTACAACACGGCTCTACCAGCAGGACTGCATCCATTTAGCCCAGTAATTGAAGAGTCAAAGTAGTTAACTTGTGTAAACACAGATGCACCTAAACAGGATTGAAACAAGTTTGGGTTTGTTTGCCAGAACAAGCCAAGGTATTCAAATCCACTGACATTAAGGATCCACGCCAGTTTAACTGAATCAGTTTTTAAGCCAATTGTTAAACCAGCTCCGTCTTTTTGCATACGTAGTATACAACATAAATTTCTTTACTATTCCTATACAAGCACTTCCATCACTCCTGGCAAAAACCTGATTAACATGCCAGCACTGCCATGTTTCTACAAGTCTTTCTGTATGGTTTGACTGCAGCTCTGAAGTATTTAGCCTGCTTTCACCTTACTATTGCTTTGCTCTCGGCTGTTAACTCCCAAAGTAATAATCCCTGACCTGAACTTGTTCCGATTTCTTTCTTGTTTTGCCTCAGGTTACTCACTTTCCACTGCTACACAGCTTCTCATGGAATAATTTCCCCTCCCAAATGTCTTCAGTAACACTGTCATGTAATAATTCCAATGAAGAAGAAAAAGATAAAAAGTACCCTAAATGCCATACATTCACATTTCAAATAATAAAGAATATGATATTTTCAGTATTCCAGAATGCTACCATTCAAGACTATGACCTAATTTCCTTTCCAAATGGACAAATTAGACTCCCTTTTATCCTCAGAAAAGAGTATGGATCCAAATTTTCCTTGAGAATTTCAATTGTATCAGGGGGTTCCATAGAATGTGTTTGGTTTTCATATTTGCATGGTTTATTTTTAATTTCTACAAAGACTGTTGTAATTAAGGCTCAGGGGACTCTGAACAGGTCCTTAAAAACCTGCAAAGAACACCTTTGGAAAAGGACCTTTATTTAGCAGTATTTCCTTATAGAGAAGGCCAAAAAAAAAAAAATCCTTTTTTGGCTATTTTGTTTGAAAATCCTAAAAAAAAATAAAATTTTGTAGAACGCAAATTGTTCAGATTTATGATCTAAGTATCCTGTTACATTAACTCATTTAACTAGAATCACACTGCTTCAGACTTGAGCTTTGAGAGACTGGTTTCTATGGAAGTCAGTAATTTCTTTTTCCCAGTCATTCAAAAAAATCCATTTTATTTTTGTCTTTTTCAAGGATTACTTCAAATAGAAATTAAAAGCAAGAAACTAGGAAATCTGTGTGTGTGTCCCAATCTATTATATACTCCAAGAATAATCAAGTATTGTAAATTAGCAAGTACATCATTGACTCATAAAAACAGAAGTTCCCACTGTATGTGAAGAACCATGGAGAGAGAAGAAAAGCTTCCAATCATTGGCTATAAAAAAATTCTTCCAGAGTTTAGTAAGAAGATAACAGAAGGAAACAGGCTATTGTCCCCTCTTGGAGGGGGGAAGAGTAGCAATGAAACAATTCTCAGGTCTTGCTTTTTGTGTACAAAGCCAAGAAAACCTCAGAGGAAATGACTTCCAGAGTCACTGATAAGTGCCGAAATGTTTCTCCAGTGGAGGGCAGGATAAAAATCCTTATTCTTTTTCTTTGTAGGAGAAGAGGTCGCTAAGATGCCTCCAAACAGACCCTTCTCAAACAGAACGCTAAGGAAAGACACTAGGATCTCAGGAGTGGTACTTTCCTTTCATGGTTAAATGAAAGTCGCCTGTGGAAGCGAGTCTCTCTTATTAGGTGCTGGTTCAGATATCTGTGTTCATAACAACTAGTTTCACTCTGGTGTGTTCATTTACTAGGGAAGGAAAAAATAAAACAAAGAGTCCTTTTACCAGAAAAACATGAAACAGAAAGAAAAATTATTTTTAAGGACCAGTTTGTTGTTGCTGCTACAACTTGTGAAGCCACAGCCTCTGATCAACATTGCCTGCAACCTCCTGCTGGGAAACTGGGTGTCAGTAATGGAGAGGTGAGAGTGGGAGCGCACCAAGATTAAAGTAGAACTTCCTTTGCTGTCCAAAAGGCTAGAAAACAAAAACAAATTGTTTCAAATACTTTCTTATTTGTGGCAGACATTTAGCTGTGTACTTAGTGCGCTTCTGCCTTACAAGAAATTCGGGAAAACTTCGGGATCTGTGATTTTTCACCCAGCCTGAGCAATGCTGAAGGAAAAGCTCCTTTTATGTGCCTGAACAAGAAGGCAAGACAGCATTGGGTACCCCATGGCTCCCCTATAGAGCTCATCTTCACCACTCATCACAACAAACTCTCACTCTACAACTCCTGGGCTCACAGGGTTATCTGCAAATGGAGCAAGCCTTTGTCCTTTGCTGGTGTTTCTTTCCAGTCTTCATCCATCAAAGTGCCCATGCAGCTATCCATACCTGCACCTGGTACGCTTAGGCTGACGTAGTTAAAGAGATGCTGAAAGATAGTTCAGCAGGTTAAAGCCAGGAATTTATATCTTCCCTAATTCTTTAAAGAGTGGTTTTGTTTTTTTTTTTTATCTTGGGTCAGAGCTGATACAGAGGACTGGAATCGAGAAAATAGTATCTTTGGGGGTGCAGTCCTCCACGCAGGCAGCAACGTAAATAAAATAAAATAAATGAGCCACAGCTGATTAACCTGCAGCTTTTAAAAGAATGAAGAATCTCTACATAATGGTGCAACAGTGATGTCTGGTGGTCTTTAAAGAGATATACCATCTGTTTAGCAAATGATTCCTGCTTTTTTAGAGAGCTTGGTTTTTCCAGGTTTGGAGAAGCGATGAATGTTGGAAAAATCAAGACAGCTACAGAGGGCTTTTTTTGTGCAGGACTAGTCAAGCTGTCAGATTTGGCCATTAGTCTTCACGTACTGTTTCTGGAGAAGAGAAGATGGCAAGTTGTTTACAGATCCAGACAGAATGGCAACCCTAGAAATCATTCTGCTTTCTGAGTGGTTTTATTTGCACTAAGCAAAATGCAGGTTGAATGAGAAAAAACATTTAATTATTTTTTTTTAAATTTCCACCTAGGAAACCTAAAAAGAAAATAGCTGTGTTTATTATCTGGTGAAAATTATGGCTCTATACACAGAAATAAACTGGGAATCATCCAACCTTCTCAATTTTTATTGCCTCTGTTTCCAGAGGCTTAATAGATACTAACTGCAGGGCAGAACTTATGCCACATTCACATTTACCTATTTATTTTTCATACTAAAATCAAAGGTTGGGAGAGTAGAAAAAAAAAAAGACCTAGAGAACTTGAGAACATTAGGTAACAGCCAGATAAGCAAATCCCTTTGCCTGTGATATGCCACTATCTGAATCATAACTCTTCATCACGCTTAGCTGTGAAAAAGATCCAAGTATGAGAGTAATACGAGGAAGCAAGACAACTTGTGTCTCTTTAAACAGAAGATGACACTGGCAAATTAAGCTGTGAAATTTGGACTCAGCTATGCGTACTGCCAGGCACATGTGTCAGCACGCAGCCACAAAGCCATTTCAGTTCCTGGAGCTCCCACATCCACTAAGCGTCAGGCCACGAATTCTGTCATGCAGCTCTCAAAGGCTGCGTCTTCCTACCCACCCGCGGCAGATGACGTGGATTTGTGCTGGGCATATTCCTTGCCCCGTGGCACAGGTAGAGGCAGAGCTGACTCTGGACCCCGTTGCGCCTGCCTCCAGAGAAGGGGGCTCACCAAGTCAGCAACAAGACGGAGGAATAAAAAGAAGTGTAACTGGAACTACAGCAACCCCGGCTAGCGGGGAGCATCCTTGAGCTGGTGACTCAGTCTTCCTGGCTGTGGTGGGAAGCAAAGGGCAGGGAACATCCTTGGGAGATGGGCATCAAACTTCTGTCTTTGCCCCACCCGTCACTGGGGACATCAGGTCTTTGGGATGGCCATTGGTATCTCCTGCCTCTACACTGAGGCAGAGCTTGCCAGCACCTCAGCTCTTGAGGATAAATGGCATTTCCTTGTAACATTCCCCATGGAGTCAGGACCCTAAGACAAGTACAGACAGGAACCACAGCCATCCTTCACAAGAACAGTTTGGCTCGTTTCTTTTTTGGGTGTTGCTGCATTACAAACAGGTCTTTCCAGGCAAGTCCTGTTCCATTCCAGACCTCCTTGAGCCTACCATCTGTGGTATTTAATAAAAAACTGCTTTATAAATGTATAGGAAAAATCACAAACCCTTAATATCATGCAAAACACCAGTCCAAAACTAACATGTGAGCAAAGGAACAGATCACTGCAGCCTACAAAGCACAGGATCTTTCTGTACTTACCCAAGAGTGCTGGGCATCAAGAAAGCACCCTTTACACATTTGCTGTCTCCATGTCACTATTTGGGCATAGTGGCTCCAATAGTTTTTGAGATACCTTTTATTTTTCCTGCGTTTTCTCTTTTTTTCTTCTCCTTTTCTTCTTCCTTGTAAAATCATCATCTCTGATCCACAACATCTTTCATTAGATTTGCAGGAGCAAATTATTACTAAAAACATAAGGCGCAGGAAAAATCTGAACAAGTTTCAAGACCTTCTGTATGCAATATAGAAAAGAAATTAAGTGACTATGCCAAAATGCAAACTAAATGCCACCAGTTAATCACAACCAGGTGAAGTTTTGGTGATGTAATCAAAACAAAAAATATCAAACGAACAAACACAAAAATCATAACAGATGCAAAGTTTGAAAGAGAAATGTGCACAGACTTTTTTCTCCAGTTCTGTAGCTAACTCGTGTAGCCTGAGTTTTGATTTATTCCACGTTTTCTGGGAAACTTAAATGTTTACTTGATAGTATTGACAGAATAGGTAGAATCAGACCTAAGCCTTCCAGTTTGCTCTGCCATTGCTCCCTTAAGAAGCATGACTCAACTGTGCATGTCTAATTCCCGAGCTCATAGAAAAGAGGTCTGGGCAGAAGTTCAAGAGGTCTGCCAGTCAGTCTCCGTGTTTTATTATTACAGGATCAATTATTCCACCATCATTCTTGGTGAACGCTTAAGAACAGGTTAGATAGATGTCCTTTGGTGGGAACTCCACAATTTTTCAAAGTACTCCATTCCAGCACTGCAGACGTTACACTGAAACCAATGTCATTGCTACCAAACAGCACAAGTGCCAGAATGAAGTGCCATTTGACAAATATAAGTGCAGTTCTTCTTAAAAAGGCTGTTCATCTTACTATTTTAAAAGCCTGCTTCTTTCTTTGTTATTCATTTACAGCAAGCCAGTAACATTTTATCTGAACAATTCATCTGGTTCTCAAGTCAGATTTATAGTGTAAACTTGAAATAGTAATAAAAAAATGTGAGGAAGATGTCACACTCGCAGTTTTACTATAAAGCTAACATCTTAAACACCGTACCAAACTGATTCTGCAGCCTTCTCTTGTGTAAGCAGGCCCAGGGAAAACAACTGAGGGAGGAATGTTCATGTTATTAAATACTCCTGGGTAGTTCCACAGCAGAGGACACATTAACTGTGGTTTATATGATCAGGAAGGAAGGTCATACCAAATACATCTTTAAACACAGCTTTAACACATACATTTTAAAAAAAAAAATCAGTGTCAGAAAATTGCATTTTAGAGTAAGACTTTTCCTCCTTTTTTTAAGAAAAGATATGTAGCCACTTTGTTCTTTTCAGAACTGCTGTACATCTTTCTGACTACTATAAAATAAAGCCCAGACTTTTGTTAGTTTGCTTATTGTGGTTCTCCCCCCTGCNATTTTAGCTTCGGGGAAACTGTTCTCATCATCTTTCTTTCCACGTGGAACTAGCTGAAAGATATTCATGAAAGATTCACTAGGGCCAATTTTCTATGAGTATAAGCAACAGCAACATCAATATTTCAATGTCTAGAAAATGTGGCTATTCTCTTGCCTTGAGTAGATTGTTAGAAATCATTGTATTTTAATGAATTCAAAATTTCTTGACAGATTTTGTAGGTACCTTGCTTATGAAAATTCGCAGGGGGAGAAGAGATTTTTTTTCTAAACAATATTTGGGGACTATGAACCTGTTCTTGTTTTACAATATACTTAGGGTGGTGTAGGTGGAAGTGCAACTGCTGATCTTTTCATCGTGGTCCTTGTAGACTGCTAGTTTCCCAGCCAGTTTCAGCTGTCACAGTTGCTTAGAGTCCACTGAGCTGTTTTTAGCTACTCATTCAAATATTCATAAGAACCGAGGGCTGCAGTTTGCTGTCTGGTAACAACTTCATTTTCTGCTCACACTGAGCTCGTCCTTGTGGGCTGCCTCTTCCCACTCAGACTGGCTTTTTCACAGCCACGTGACCCTTGAAGGGTAATGGAGTTTTCCTGGGAGTAGGCGAAAGAGGCATGTTCTACCTTTTATCTTTGCTTGGCTGGACGATGAAAATAATTGCAGAAGACAGTTATGGATTACCAAAGAGACATGTGAAATGATCAAACCTGTATCAAGCACTAGTTTCTGCTACCAGAGAAAGCACATGCTTTAATTATTTACCTTGCGGGACAGCTCACACCTAAGGATGGCCACATTTTTGTGCAAATATTTACTTAACAATATTGTACTTAAGCAGAGTAATGAAAATAGGTGTAATTTCATGTAATGTTCCTGGGAAAGACCAATGGACTGTGACATTTCCCTGCATGGGGGAGATCACTAGAGTGCAATGCTTCTATTATTTCATTAAAACTCTCACTAAATAACCCTTCAGGGCAGCACAATTTTGCATTTTTAGCTAAAGGAAATAGCTGAAGAAGAGGAATCCACAACTATTGCCAGTTAATAATAGCATGTGGTAGGATTTCTAAGAGAAAATACTACTTAGCACACATGAATACCCAGACACATTTCAATTAAAACAGTATTTACAGGAAGCTAAGCAACATCCTGCAGTTAGTAAGGGCGGCTGCCACCATCGGGTCCTTATGGAGTCAGGAGAACACACAAAGGAGGAAGCCCAGGCACCACCCTTGCCTGTCTGCAGATCATTGCTCCTGGCTCATTTCTGTCCTGTTCCTTCTTTCTACCTGCCCTTTCCTAGGAAAAGCTTATAGGCAGCCCCAACATTATCACCCAAATGGAAGGGGACGTGCCTCTTCTACCTTCATCTCTACACAAAATTGCAGTCCAGAATATGGGCTTTATAGAGAAAGTTTTAAATTAATGTAACAGGTGTTTCCCTGGGTACCACTTAAATAAGTTATAGGGGGTTTACTGCTAGTGTTTTATAGAAAAAGGCTTATTTCCTGTCAATACAAAATACCGGATATAGACCATCTTAAAATGACCACCCTTTTAATTACACTCTCATGACACTTTCTTTAAAGATTGTCTCCTTCAAGGCTTAGATTTAAAGTGTTTATTTACACACTTACTGAACATAAGTGCATAATAGCATCAGACAGCAGTGAAGTCTTCTGGATAAGCTACAAAAAGGATGGAACAGGTACAACATAAATTTTCCCTATCTGTCCTGTTTCACTCCAGAGGCAAAGCGGGGGCGGGGGGGGGGAAATAAAAACAACCTGTCACAGGTTAAGCAAAAAAGATGATGGTTTCGTAGCTAATGAATGATAAAACCATCTTTGGAAGAAAGAGGGGAGAGTGGGGAAAAAAGAGCCCAATAACAGCATTTGTTTACATTAGAGAAACATCCACTACTGCAGACACTGTTAAGATACTGTCAGCATTTCTATTATGATCCCATATTTCAAAGGCTTATAACTTGGCCATGAGAAGTCACTTTTAAAATTGAATCCAGAATATAGAGTGAATTTAGCTGCACTCTCTATATTATTGTCACCAGGTGGACACTGAAAATATGTTATAAAAATAAATAAAATTAAAAAAACCAGCTACAGCTAAATCAAAACTAGGTGTATTGATGAGCTACCGATGCTAAAGGCATGTCAGGCTCAAGTCAGGTACTCCTTGTTCCATTGTCTTTAAAGCAAAACAATGGAAAAAAGATACAATACTTGTTATCTGGATTTTTGGTTTGGTGGTTGGTTTTTTTGTAGTTGTTACTATAACTTCTATTCAAGAACAAGAAAAAATCTGACCAAACAAATCATGCAAGAGCACTATAAAAATACGTGAAAACAAACGTGAGGAATAAACGCTGAAACAACCTCTGCTTCTGCAGCACATCCAAGGACTCTTTCTTTGTGGAGACACGGAGCAGGAGCTGCTTGGTCCAGCGGGGGCAGGGGGGTCTAACTTGATAGATTTTGACCCTTCAGCTTGCTCCCCCCAATCTATTTTTCCTTCAAATATTTTTCCTTTCCAAGGCTTCTGAAGAGCAAAGGTTAATGAAGTAACCTGTGACTGAATGCTAACATATGCAACGTATGTACAGAAAAATGCACATCCCATTTTTAACATTTCTCTGGAAACAACTATGGTCTCTTAGAGCTGCAATTTTGAAAGAATGCAATTATGGTATAGAATTTCAGCTACCTTTGGGCTGAGGCCTCTGGAGAAATACAAAGAATTAGTGTGTTGTTGTGCGATACATTTGTGAAATCATGTTCCTCTAATATTCTCCTCTAAAGCCACAGTGCAATCCCTCTCAGCTAAAAGTCACGTCTCTCCCTCTGTTTGTAAAAATATCTATTAAAAGCCTAAAGGCTTATTTTCAGTTTCTAAAAATCAAAACTGTGTCAGATAAATTAGCGTTATTTAAGACAACAGAAGAACTGCTCTGTGGATGACAAAACACATAAACTGAAAATCAGGCACTGAAGGTAGCAGATGTGGTGGTGCTGGTCTACTAGAGAGGAGTGAATCTGAGAGATGAGGGTTCTCCACCAAAGGGCTTTGTACACACTGGCCGGCTCCAGCAGTTTTCGCCTGCTGAGTTTAGGTATGAGCCGAGACAAAACACGAGGAAAGAGGTTGAACAAGTCTAAATGACAGGCATATCTAACATGTAAAACTGCATCTTCCATCAAGATCAGACATGACGCCTAGGGTGTTAAAAAAAAAATCAATGAACTTTTGCTGCTTTCCTTAATGCAGATAACAGTGCATCCAGGGATTAAGGTCTAAGAAAGAAAATCCAGGTGTTCCTCTCGTCTGTGCAACCGATTTGATGAACTTGCATCAGGAATACATTTATCCCAGAGAGGTCCGAGCCTAAGATGGCTTAGGCTTATCTTGTTTACAGGGCAAAATAAAGGTAGGTAGGAATTTAGAGACCAGATATATTCATCAGAAAAGCCTAAACTCCAGGCACGGAAGCTGGAAATCCACTTCGTAGCCACAACATTCCTTATATCTGTTTTAGTTCAGCTAGGCTTCTGCTTGAGGTGTTTTTTCAAGCTTTTGACAGTACTGATATTTACGCTATCTATCAAAACAAAGTCAATTACTATCATTTAACTAATAAAACTTCAAGCCAGTTCCTTAACACAGTTTTGAGTACACTGGATTGCAGAGTAACTTTGGAAGTTTTGCTTTATCATACAGAAAGACATGGTGATTACAAACAGTTAGTCAACTGTCAAGGAGAAGAGACTTGACTGCTAAAGATACCCTATACGTTCATAAAGCCCCAGAAACACAAAACAAACACCCATTAAAAAGAACTAAGGGGAAAAAAAAATTACACTTTCATTAAGCTGCATCACTGCTCACCCTAACACTTTGCCATGCCCAAGCCTGGAAGAGATCAGGATAAAAACTGGGATTCAGAGCAAGACACAGCTGCTCTACTTCGGCCAACATGCGCACACCAGAGCTGTGAGGGCATGGCGGCGCCTGCTTGCTAGAGATGAGGTGAACTGTGTTTTTTGCACTGTTCCCTGCCTTCAGAATTTCTCCAAATCCATTCCCTATTCTTCCAAACTATCAAGTATTGCATGTTAGGTGCTGAATTCAAACCCAGATTATTGACGCAGATTCTGCCTACCAGTTTTAGCCAAACCCTGGTTTGGTCAGAGCTCCTTTTTACATCAAAAGAGCAAGTTTACAAGCTTTAAGGAAACTTTTAATAAACCTGAAAGCTATGTTTGTTTAAGCCTGAATACTTGTGGCTAAACTCTAGCGTGTATCTTCTAAAGTGAAGTCTTCTACATTCTGAGTCCACAAGACTACTTGAAAGGTCATTTCAGCTTTCTGAGCTGCAAGAGCATAAAACTCAGGAACCCACTGCCCAAAACATCACCCTAACAAAATTACATTGCTCCTCCTCCACTTTTATCCTCTAATCCCTCCTATAGTCTTAGCACAGCCTGATTCACACAGAACCCCAAGCTCTTCCTTCATTTAAGTCTGTATTTGTCTATAGAAACAAAGAATTTCCTTTATACTCATTTTTCAGGATGTATCCTCCTCCATACTTGCATGAGGTCCCAGATAAACCCCACGCAGCCTAGTCAAACAATCCTATACTTCATGTTTTACATGGTATCATGTAAAACACGATCATATTTTCAAAAGTCACCTGCGAGAGGCTCCCTGTATTAACAAGCAGCAAAGTCCTCTCCTTTCACTCACCCCCAGTATGGCACAACATATGTATTACATCAAATTTCTTCCTGCAGCCTCTTCCTTGACTCCCAACAGAAGTATTTTACTAACAGCATCCCAGAAAACGTCTCCTTGCTCTTTTCTAGTGTTTTAAAAAAAGAAATGCAATATTATTTTTTTTTGGCATTTTGCCCAGTGCATAAGTATTTGTATGTAAATGTAACACTCTTGGAAATTTTGACTGATAAAAATCTCCACACTATTATATATGAAGGCAGGAACCATCAGAACTTCCTTTCTTCACTTACTGTGGCAAATGGGGGGGGAGAGAGGCAGAAAATTTATATATTGCAAGCAAAGGAAAAGAGCTTTGTTGGTTTTATTTGGTTTTTTTTTAAGCGATAGACATGTAGGAAGAATAATTATCAAAATTTCCTGGTTAGTAAGGATTTCAGTTTGAGAAGTTAATCACAATAGCTACACTTGGTTTTTTCCGTACACTTGGTCCTGAACCACAGCGCTGAATCACCACAGTGTTACTGTATTCAAAAGAAAACAAACCCAATACATTTGCAATATACCAAATACTCTTGGGAATACTGACTCTGTGGGTCAGACCGCAATCCCTTCGCTCGCAGTTAGAGCCTCGCGGAATTGATGGCAGCACTTGCAGGGTAAAACACCAGTCAACACCGCCTGTCCTGCCCGCAGCGGCTGACCTCCAGCTTCCACCTCACCATCCTTAAGGATACGGGAATCCACCTCTGTACCATACCATGTATGATCTCAGAGCCCCCACAGCCCCTCTTTCCCCCCGGCAGCATGGAGCCCAGGCACAACAGCCACGCTCCACCATCGGCCGCAAAAATACTGTTTTATGACAGAAAATTAACACCACCACCTGAAACCCCCCACTGGCATCTCTTAACAAGCGTTAAGACATTTACAAGAAACACAGTTTAATCCCTTCTGGGAGAGAAAGCACCTTGCGCAGAAACAGGGGGTTTTTCCAACGTCTCCAGTAGATCCCACACCACTACCTAAACCCGGAGCACCGGCCAAACGTCTCCCTTCTCCTCCTGTAGAGATTTTTCCGGGAAGAGATTGATGAAGGGGTTTTCAGCCGGGTGGCCCTAACGGGGCCGGTGTTCCCCGGCTCCCTCTCAGCGCACCCTGACACCCAGCCTCGCGCTTAGGCGTGTTTTCCCAAGGGAGCCGGAGGCGTCCGGCGCCTTTTCGTTTCCCGGAGAACCCCGGGCGGGCGGCGGGCCGCGGCTGCCCCCTAGCCCCGGCTGCGGCCGGGAGACGTGCCGAGAAAGCCAAGCGGCTCCCGGCAGGAAGGCGCTTCCCTCCGAAACGCCAGGCTTTTCCGCGGGATGGCTGCCTCCGCTCGGCAGCCGGCTGAACGCGAGCCAGCAGCGTGCCCGGGTGGCCGAGGCGGCCAACAGCATCCCGGCTTGTGCCGGGAACGGCGTGGCCAGCGGCAGCGGGGAGGCGATGCTCCCTCCCCCTGTGCTCGGCGCTGGTGGGGCCCCACCTCGAACCCCGTGGTCGCTTTTGGGTCCCTCACGACAAGACAGACACTGAGGTGCCGGAGCGTGTCCAGAGAAGGACAACGGAGCTGGAGACGGGTCCGGAGCACGAGTTTTATAAGGAGCAGCTGCGGGAGCTGGGGTTGTTCAGCCTGGAGAAGAGGAGGCTGAGGGGAGACCTTCTCGCTCCCTACAGCTGCCTGAAAGGAAGGTGTAGCCACTTGGGGTCAACCTCTTCTCCCACATAACAAGAGGAAACAGGCTGAGAGAGCTGGGGCTGTTCAGCCTGGAGAAGAGAAGGCTCCGGGGAGACCTGATAGCAGCCTTTCAGCATCTGAAGGGAGCCTACAGGAGAGCTGGAGAGGGACTCTTTGTCAGGAAGTCTAGTGATAGGACAAGGGGTAATGGTTTTAAATTGGAAGAGGGGAGATTTAGATTAGATATTAGGAAGAAGTTCTTTACTGTGAGGGTGGTGAGGCACTGGAACAGGTTGCCCAGAGAAGCTGCGGCTGCCGCATCCCTGGAAGTGTTCAAGGCCAGGCTGGATGGGGCTTTGAGCAACCTGCTCTAGTGAGAGGTGTCCCTGCCCATGGCAGGGGGGTTGGAACTTGATGATCTTTAAGGTCCCTTCCAACTCTAACCATTCTATGATTCTATGAAATGAACTCAAGTTGCACCAGGGGAGGTTTAGGATGGATATTAGGAAAAAATTTCTTCACCAAAAGGGTTGTCCAGCGTTGGCACAGGCTGCCCGGGGAAGCGGTGGAGTCACCATCCCTGGAGGTATTTAACATCTGGGCAGACGTGGTGCTGAGGGACATGGTTCAGTGGTGGGTTTGGAAGTGTTGGGGTGATGGCTGGAATCGATCTCAAAGATCCCTTCCAACCTTGACAAGGATTCTCTAATTATTCAAAGCGTTTTAAGCTTTTCCCCTTAAAAAAAAAAAAAAAAGGAGGGAGGGAGGAATAGGAAGAACAGCTCAAAAGCCTCCACAGAACATCTCTTTCCTCTGTATCCATTCATTTAGAGACTGACTTTCAAAACAATATGGGAAACCAAACTTCTGACAACTTTACCTCCCCACCATGCAACAATTCTAAATATTTCAAAGCGCAGCCAGTAAGCAACCTTCCCGCTGTGCACTCTGCTGCGCCAAAAACATCCCCAAAATCTACATTAAGCAGCCTCTTCTCACATTCCCCCATTAATAATTGCTAATCTCTCAAAAGATTTGATTAGCATATATTGAATTTTATAGTACATTGATTAAGACAGTTGTGGGGTTTTTTAACTGACAAAATTAGTAGTCAGAGCACTGCCTGCAAAATGAAGCAGCCCTGCAGGAATGACACCCTATCCAGCAGGCAGGATAGGCGACCCTTTGGGACTCCTACCTGTGCATTCTCTGGAGCAGCCTCTCCGAAATAGCATTACAATAGGGAGCACATGCTGCTCTCCTTGCCTGCCACACTCCCCGAACACACGGTTTACAAAATCTAGTTCTCATCACCACCTCATAGACTTGCACAAAATAAAACTCTTGAGTAAATGATTACACAAATCTCTGATTTACTTCTAAACCAAGCACAAACAACTCCCAATCTTGATAAAGTTTATTAAACCCACTTTGAGGGCTGCTAATCAATCTGTCCCTGCCATTCACCAGCTGCTATTTATTTCCTGCAACATACAGCTGACATGCAAATTAATTTACCCATGGCACTTCGTTTCCCTCCCTGCCATCAGACACATCCCAGACTTGGCCTCCCGTGCTGCCTGCGGTGATTTTGTGAGGGGCTGCACAGCCAGAGCCAGGCGGAGGGCGAGAACCTGGGGCACCAACCTTAGCCCAAGCCAGAGGAGAAGATGGCTGGAAACGAAGCAAGCTGGTCCCTACGTTCCCAGCATCCAAAAGGAACAAACCAAACCCTCCCTAACATTCTGCAAGGAATTTCTCCCTCCTAGAAAGAAGGTTTCAGAAGGAGGTCGATCACATTTGTGGTTTTCTTCCCTGGTATCTACCAAACTCCACTCTTGCTGTCATTTTTGGAAGGCTGTAAGTTATTTACATAATTTTTAAGAACTAAGTGGGGGGGGGTTTTCCCCCCCCCCCTTCCCCCCCCCCCCCCCTTTTTTTTTTTTAATAAAAAACCCAATAGCATCTAATAGAAGGCACATCTTGACCTCAGCAGGAGGACTTCTTCCCCCATACTCAGGATGGGAACTGAGCTTTTTCACCATTTCAAAGTATCAACAAAGTTACCAAGAAGGAAATCTCAAATTATCTTTGGGACCCGTTTTATTATTCCAGGGGACATTTTTCAGTCACAAAACGCTACAGGTTGCTCTGGTTTGATGTGCTGAGGTGGGAAGAGCAGCAACTATACAGATAAAGAGGTGTTTGCTCTAAAACAGCAGTGATCCAGGTTTCCAGAGCAGTTCCATTATTAGCACAAGAAGCAAAGAGGATTTATTTAAAATTACCTGACAATTTGTTCTGAGGTTTGATCTTTTGTACTTCAGTTAAATCCTACTTATTTCAGGCCCATTTTAAGCTGATTCTACACAGACTAAGAAGAGACTTTTATTCCCTCCATTTTACACATTTTTGGATTACACTGTTCTTTTGTTTCTGTGTCTGGTGAACTGAGTCTCACCTGAATAGCTTAAAGAAACCTGACAATAAGAGAAAAAGTGCCCTTAATTCATTCTAAATACACTTTTTAAAGAGCTGGTCCTCATAGGTGAAATTCCTTTTACGAAGCATACACATCAACGTCTCCAGACGCGAGAGATGTATCAATGTTTTCACCCTGCAGCATTAAAAGGCAATAGATCCTGTAGGCAAGATAGCTAAACCCTTTCCAAATTCTTTCAAACTGGCAACTGCATTTGAGCAAACCCACAGCACTTGAGCACTAACTCAAGGAGCCTTCTTGTTTAGCTATTCCTGTGAGCAAAAGAGACACGGCTCTTGGGCCAGCGAGCCTCCATCTGGGCTGATCACCGTCCCCTCTGCACAGCAGAAGACGGGGGTCCTGCAGTGCTACAGCACAACCATCCCTCTGCCTCACACCCACAGGGCTGTTATACGGGCATAGCATCCTCTTTTGCCCGGAGCGTGACAGCCCAGTGAGATGCTGGCAAGGAGGACTTCCTAGTGAAGTTCCCAATCCCTTCCTAGTGAAGAATTTGCCAAGGAAACCAGGTTAAACTCAATTAGAGGGGCCTGCCCTGAGAATCAGCTGTAGGTCTGACACCGGCTTCCCTTGCACACGTTCCCTCCTCTACTGTGCATTCAAATAGAGGAGAGCACTCCAGTCCTCCTTGTCGTGTGCAGAAGTGGAAGGTCAACCTTCAACTCCAGTCTAGCTCATTAAATTAGGTCTCAGTTCCTTTGCCCTTCATTCCCCTTTTCCTCGTATTTGAAACAGGGACAGGAATGCTCCTTCAAGAAGGACCTAAAGCTTGTGAAGTGCTTCAGGAGGCTCAGACTGTAAGGGTGACGAAGGACAAAATTTTATCTTCTTATCCTTGTATCCATTTGATCTCTGTGTACATTTGTTATGCTTGAAGAGACAGAATACCTCTCGTGCAAAAAGTTATTTGGGGAAGCCAGGATGATAGAATTATCTGTGGAAAGTTTCCACTCCAGGAAAAGCTTTGGTACATCAGCAACAGAAGGAATGAACCACTAGGTGAAGAGCAGCACTGTTACAGAACATCTAATTAAAAATAGAAGTCCTGAAAAACAGACTCTTATTACTGGTCTTCCTACTATATGAGATGGGTCTTTCCAGCAGCATTGCCTAGGCAGATGAGGTTCTATTTGTTTCTCACACAAAAGACATTCAGCACAAGATAGAACTGTGAAAAGAGCCTTAGAGACCTTCGCTTCACTATCAGTATGCTATTCATTGAGTATTTTACCACTGTTGCCATCTGTGCCAGACTTCTAAAGCCATTACCCAGGTCACAAATTCAGTCCTGCAGAAGACCAGCTCAGTCTTCATCATAAAACATTTCATCAGCTGAATATTTCAAGGTTTTCATTACCATCATAAGGAAGCATTAATGGTGATAAAATAATCAGTCAGCAAAAATTCTATTACTTCTCCCTTAGTGAATGTGATCATTACATCCTCACTCAAAAGTTTCTCATTTCATGAGGGATCAGAACAACTATTAGCTAAAAAGCACAGAGAAGGTACAACTGACACCCATTAAATGCATAATCCCATTGCCACAGAGAAAACCCACCGAAATTGCACCCTGAATACCTGACTCAGCTAGGTGCTTCAAAGTGTTCTTGCTTTTATTCTGATTAAGAACAAAAAAAATGTAGCCATAACACAACCCTTCTCTTCTGCTTTCTCTTGTATTTTGTCTTTCTGTACATTGAAAATTTATTCCTTTAACTGGATTAGTTAGTTAAAATGCACAGTATTCTTTTAAAATGGCTCTCCATATTTCTCTCTATGGATTACTTTGAAGCACAGCATGTCTATTCTTTTAAACAGGTTCACTCTCTTCACAGGTGTTCATTAAAGTGCGCTCAACTCTAATCCCCTTAGCCCTGAAGTATGCAGCTTTTAAAAAGGAACTGTGCTAAACCAGCATTGCCAAACTCTTCAATGCTGTAAAATGCAGACTTTCAAAAAAAAAGAATTTCTTCAGCTGTCTTAAAGACCACACAGGCTCATCCTGGAACAAATACTGACCTACTTACTTAACCTGTTTTTAAAATGGCATTTTATCTTTGAAGTTCACAGAAGAGAAACAGCCACACCAGAATACGGTCAATGTGTATATCTGTAGTTGCTGGTGAGAGCACATGTTGGAAAATCCACCACCCTATAAATAATAGACCTGATTCTCTCGGCAGCTTGCTTACTGACTTCATGGAGGAGAAAGCTTGAATATACAACCAGCTTTCTAGATGTTTTCCTCGCTACCCTTTACAAAACATTCACACAGCACTTCCAAGAACATAGTTCCTCATCCACCGCCCTTCCCAAGCCGTCCTAGATTTGGTCCAGATTAAGTAGCATTAGACTAGGTCCTCATCAGCAAGTACTTTGGTGTAACAGTAATGGATAAGCAGGTGAAAGTAGCTAGTGCTCAGCCTCCTGATGTCTCCACTGTATGTATTTCAGATTTACTTCCCCTTAGATGTAGCCTGGCCCCTCGACAAAATGCCTTTGGTGCCCGTGTGCCTCGATGCCCATGTGGTTTGATGCTTTCATCTCTTGGGTCTCCTCCCGAGGGGCAACACACAAATTAATTCTGGCAGTTTTCCTCATGGCTGTGCTGCCAACAGTCGGGCAGAGATTTTGGACTCAAGAGACAAGCTCAAACTGATGGGATCATGTTGCCAGCCAGATGCAGCATTACCAGTAAGAGCTTAAAACCTTTCAGAGGGGAGGGAAACACTGCGGCCTCGACTGGGAGCTCAGCAAATGTACCTTCCTAGCAACAGCCCCCAAAGCTAGGAAGCAAGAATCTCTTCCCCAATTTTGCTCAGATATTACAAGTTTTTTGCAATACAGGCATTTTATTGACAGAAATTGGTAAAAAGTCAGACAACCCTTTTGAAAGTTTCCCTTCTTTCACGGCTGTTCAAACATCTCCTGCATGTGCCAGTGTGGCAATCTGAAACTCAGCAGGAGGCATCTGCTATATGTGCCAGTGCAGTTTTGCACTGCAAATTCATTTTATAATTCAATAAACATTCATAGATCTTAGTGAAGTGCATTCCCTGTAGGCAGCAGCAGGAGGCATCCACCACCAGCTTTCAAAATAACCCTTTGTAGTGCACAATGTTGGATCCCTTTAAAACTGAATTTGCCTCATTTCAGGTTCTTCTTGCACCCTCCTTTGAAGATTTCAAAGCACTTAGCAAACATTACATAAATTTCTTTTATTTAGGGGAAGTATTAAAATCCACTTTACCAATAGAGAAATGAAGGTAGAGAGGCTGCTAAATGCAGCAAGTGGTTGGGGGGGGGGGGGGGGGGGAGAGAAAAAAAGAGTAAGAATCCCCATTCATATCCCCTAACTTTGTTAGACAATGCTGTCCTAACACATGGGATTATTGCATAGGGAAAACAGTAGCAACCCCAAAAAGAGAACCCAAGTGTCCATGACCATCACCTAGCACTCTGCACTGGAACAGGAGCTAGGAACGGAACTGTTTGTTCAAAGGATGTGTGTGTATTTTTACATGAAACCACACTCAACTAACGTGAGTGGACAATCCTTGGACTACAATTCTCACCTGCCTCAGTGGGAACCTGCCCTAACTCTCTGCTAAAGGCATCGTAACTTTTGACTGGCTTTTTCTGGCCAGAAATGACTGTGGAAAGGACTCAAAAGAACAGCATCAGTAGTGGGACTAGCGCTGCCACAACCCCCAGGCTACCTACTAGTACAGATACTAAGGGCTTGATTCTTCAAACATGATTTTTACCTGGTGTGGTCACTGGTACAAGTAAGATAAAAATCATGAAAGTCACATTGATGCAAATGTACTTTGGACAACATTAAGGAAATTCAGACACACATACAATTCCTGTTGGAATAACTCCACTGGTGACACCTGGCTCTTCACTGTGACTTTGTGCAACTCCAGCAAACTTTTCTATGCAGCTATTGAACTGGAATCATGGTTTATTCTGTACTGCACCAAAGTCTTTTACATATATATGAAAATATATACAGCCAATTGTATAATGCTACAAAAGTGACACATTAATTGGAATTCCTTATTCTGTTAAAATGCTGGAGATTTTGCTATCTCGTTGCATTCCCAAAATAGGAGACCGAAATGTCAATTTTTTCCAAGTACTATGTAATACCACAGGCCAAGATAAGGTGAATAGCTTGTTTTTGAAGCAGTGTTGTGCTCCCATATTTCCTATGAAAAACAAGCAATTGACATTTCTTGAATCCGTGTATTTCATTGACATTTTGATGAACTGACTTACCCTTATACTGAATCATGACTCCTGGCCTTAAAGCCCCATAAAGCAATAGACCATTTTCTTCCCAACCAGTTAGCTACTCAAAGCAAACTTTTTCTTTCCCAGTGCACCCTGTCATATTCCTCTCAATAAATGCAGAGAAATCAGTGCATTTCTTGCCATCAGTTTCCATTTTCTTTCATGCCCAGATTAACTACAATTTCCATAAGACAATGTCTACAAGGTAAAGACACAACTGTGGATGCAGGCAACAAAACCTTTTGAATTAGATCAGATCCACTTAAAAATGAAAGAATGAAAGCTACCACAACCTTTATGAAAACAACCCAAGGCACATACTTCTTTTTACTCTTGACAGAAATGTTTCCAAATAACATAGAGAGAAAATATTGATTTTGGCAAAGACAGCTTTCCTGCATAAAGTGCACAACTGTACCTGCTAGCCAACAGCTTACAGAATAAGAATGCAGCACAGGCTTTTGTTGTATTAAGAATTGTCCTAACAAGGTCATGCTTTTGTACTTCACCCCTCAACAGTGTTTCTGCTTTTCAATCTGATCAGTGAAATAAAGGTGTGAAACCATCATTCCAACCAGCAAAGAAGGACAAAATGAAGAAGTCTGTTCCCCAACACTGCTAGTTCACAGAGCTCGCTCTTATGAATTTCCTTCCCAATTTTGCAGGCTGTAGAAGTGCAGAAACATATTAGGATTCTTAATGTTAAGCCAAAGTCCCTGATCCAGCAAGAAAATATTTGAGCAGCTCTTCGCTGCATCAAGGCTCACATTTTTTTTCTAACTTAAAAATGTGCATGTTGGTTTTGCTTCTCAAACATTCTAATTCTCATTCCATTTAAAGTGATCCAGATTTTAATTGGAGAAGTAGGAAGGAAGAAGGTCTGTCCATAATGATACAGGTTTAAAAAAAAAATCACCAGTATAGAAGAAAAATACCCAAAATCATTGACATTGATAGGCCTTTAATTTCTAATAGACATTGTGCCAAAAACTTGCCTGTCTAAAATAATACGTGTGGTTCTATTACAAGTGTGCCAATAACACATTCTCCAGATAAATGTGTTTCAAATTACAAGAAGTATTTGAATCACTGGAGGATTTATTTTTTGCACCAATTACTTCTAAAACTAAAATGCATCTACATTTTGCTTCTCATCTCATTAACACAGGGTTACTAATCATTGCAATGTGTGCTGGTATTTAACATATGCAAGATGATCAAAATGCGCAAGCTTAAGCAAGACAAAATACCAAGACTATGTCCTTTCACCTGCAATGTTGTTGTTGTAGGTATTCCTTGAAATTATATCACATTAGCATCTCACTGAACAGCAAATTAAACCATATCTCCACTGTCAACATAAACTAAATCAATTGACCCTTATGCTCTAATAAGACAGAATAATGACTTGAAAATATCTAAGAAAGAAAGTGCTGTGGATTCTGATGGCCTGTGTAATCACAAGCATTATTTTTGGAATCACAGGCAACAGAAGATAAGACTTTATACACATTTGTTCAGCAATTAAATGCTAAATCTAAGTATTGACCAATTGCTTCCTGTTTAGCAATGAAGGTGTAAAAAAATAGTCTTTAGTAGGACCAGACAAAAATATTATGTATACTTTATTCACAGAGTGAATGTATTGTACGGTGCTTAAATTCTGTATGCACCTTCCAATTAGGAGCTAGATTAGACTTCAATGGGGTTTTGACTCTGTAAGGTCCTTCCTTCAGAATGCAAATTTTACTGATGATACTGAGGTATGATCTCAAGTCCATTCAAAGACAACATCTGCAGATGGTTTTGATTAGATCTCAGCATAAACCAAGATCGTACCCTACAGGTTAACTTATGAACATCTTTTGCTTAAACAGAGGGAAACCAGCTGTTTTGTGTGTTTAGATAACAGTCAACTGGGAGCAGTCTCCTCCCCAAATCTATGTATATTGGGTAAAACAAGGGTAACATGCACATCGCCACTGTGACAATTAATTTACTTAGGTGAAGTATCCCTGTACTAAGGAATTTTTAGATTCCTTTTACAGTTGACCCCACTCAGGTGTGTCACCAGAGTCTGCAGTCCTTAAGAAGCCTTCTGGTACTCTGTAAAGAGAAAGCATCCTTTGCAAAGCAGCACCTTCTTTCCACGCTGGCATGGTGCTCCACATTAATGTCTGCTCCCCAGCAAAGAGCCAAACTCTAATATCTGACCAAATTTGCCTAGGACACCCTTCCAAAAGATGGTTCACGAGTTTTCATGGAGGAAATTTACCTTTTCACACTAGTGTAACAATATCAGACCAGTCAACATTTGTCAGATGTGGTTATAGTTTGCCTAAGGAAACAGAATTCCCTGTAGTCCATATTCAATCAATAGTATGCTCTTACCCTCCCCTTTTGCCCATATTTTTACCCATGGGCTGCAGAAGGTTACTAGGTTATATCGACTCTAAGCCAAGATATTCCTGTTACACACCTTGTATGGTTTCCGCATTGTTTTTGCTTCTCCACACTTCTGACACGTGGTGAATCAAGTGGGTCCTTGGACTCTATTCCACGGACAGATAATAGTTTCAAGAGACAGCAAAAGAGCCTGGAACTAATCTGAAGCCGGATACCTTCAGATTTTCTACGGATTGCTTTTCTAATTACAGCACAAGTAAACATTTTCCTCCTGGCACTTTCCCACCAAACACTCACTGAGACATATAACTGCTAATTCTAATGTCACCATCCGCTAATTCCACATGCTCTCTCATCCTTGAAATGAGAAAGAAAATTATCACATATCCTACTTAGGATAAGCCAGGCCTTTGCTCCTTGTGATATGGCAAATAGCTTTGCTCATTAGCTTCCCTGATTCTGAAGAATTATTGAAATTGTTTATGAAAAAAAGATTTGCTCGTCACACTACTGCTGGAGCCAGCAATGATGGTAGCTTTGCCACGTACCACGTGCAGTATGGGTAGGGTCAGAGGGTCCTCCGTTTTCTGTCTGAGCTGAACTGAGCTGCTTGGCAAGAATCAGATTCACCCTCCGCCTCCTGAAGGCAAGCGAACGGGAAACTTATTTTCTAGAAGAGAAGAAAGAATAAGAGTCAGCCTTGCTGATGAGCGGTGCCAACTTCAGCCAGGCCATGCAAACTCCAATGAAAAACTGACTCTGTGTGTGGGAAACCAGGACAGAGGGAAACTATTAGTCAACTCGTTTCAGCAGAACATTAGTGCTGTTCTGGTAAAGATACTCTATACTCCCTGCAGCTGCTTATACATGCTCTCCCAGAGCTCTGGTTCTGCGTGTTACTTACCCGACAAGTCCAAACTCCTCAGGCTCCCTCCAGTAAAAGGACCAGCCTTAGCAACCTCTACTGCCTTCTGCTTTTCCAGCTGTCAATCAGCAGCAGGAATTCCCTTCCTACATAGCTCTGCGGACTGGGATTTTGCACCTGGCTGACTCCCCGGAGCACCCATCTCCGTTCTAAGCGGGGAGAAAAGCAACGGGAAGTAGCTTTTCCCTGTGGAGTCTTCTCTCAAAGAAACACACGTTTTTGAATTATGTATATCTTTATGCCATCAGAGCCTGCAGGGCAAAAACTGAAATCATCAGAAAGCGATTCCTCCATTCTCTGTGTGGCCGGGAGCCAGGAATACACGAGCTCCACACCAATCTTTTGCTTCACTTGAACCAAGCTGCAGTTTGATCAGCTCTGTTCTTTTAAAAGGAGAGATTTGGTGGTTTTAATCTGTTCCAGTCGACAAACAAACTGAAAGCAAACATATCCATTTCTAGATCAATCTGCAGGTTTCCTTGTCTTGTCCTAAAAATTAACCCAGTCTCTTTTTTCCCCCTCTACCAGACAGGATCCCACAGGTTTACAGTCTCATCTAAGGTATCTAATCTCTCTAATTTACCTCACCTTTAAGTTCTAATACCTGACTTCACACACCTAACAGCCCAGATAGCTGGAATAGTAATGATTTTCTAACATCCCTTCAACAAGGACAACTTTTCAAGTGTTAGACCCAGCACTAGGTAAGGAGTTTTGATGATGATATGAGCCACTTTTACCATTTTGGTACACGGTATTAAAAATCTAAAAAAAAGAGGAAAAGAATAAGGAAAAACAGAAAAAAGGGGCAAGATAAATACTACCTGTTACAAAGGATGTGTCCTTTGCACTAAAACCTTATAGAATTTTCTCTATAAGGGTAATTTTAAACACTCCCTTAATTTCATAAGTAGGGCTGCTAGTGAGGTACATAAACCTGGCTGTCTGACTTATCAGCATAAATGTTCATCCTGATTGTTTGGCTTGATAAAACCCACTCACAGGTGGAACACGTCGTCAGATATTCTTTGATATGCCTCTGCAAAGACTGCTGGTAAAAGGGAGAGAATAAAATGCTCTTTACATCTGCAGGAAGTAATATCCTTAATGTATAGCAAAGAGGACTTAAGTTAGCCATTAGGAAAAGCTTTACAGGGGTGAGGATAATTAACAGATCACCAAGAGACGGCAAGGTCTCTGTCCTGGGAGGTTTTTCATTACAGATTAAGCAAAAACAGACAGGAATGGGTTGCCACTGCCAATCTCACTTTCTAGAATTCTGTGTATCTGTATTTGGATACAGAAGCCACAGCTGTTACCTCAAATCTAGTAGGTATTATGGAGTATCACCAAGTATGATATGAAACAGCATCAGATTAATTAATACATGATAATTCTGTAGTATTGAGAAGTCTTGGGAGAAGTAGACTGATGTGTCAGAACAGGGACAAGGCAAATCTACCCTTGTGCACGATTCATCACTAAACTCAGCTTAATTTCTTCTTGGGCCTCTAAATGCTCTCTGGCCCGGCAGCAGGTAGGCAATCAGTGAATCTGAGACCTGTGTGCTAGTTATGGCTACTATTTTACAAACATTTCCCATTTTTATTCTTAACTTGTTTATTCATATCAAATTTATAGCCATCAACATAGCAGCAACAGTAAAATGCTGGCACCAAACTAAATCATGTCCTGCAGAGGGCATCACAGAGATGTACATGAAAGCTTACACTAAGTATAACTTTAGTCTTTGAATGTGTCAGGTTTTCTTCTGCTAGAACAGCCTGACTTCCAACTCCTCTGGCGCTCTGTCTCTCTGCTGCTCCCTGCCCTGATGAAGATGACTGCTCTCCCACAGGACTTTTGATCTCTGCCAAAATTTGCAAGAACAATGTAACATTTTGCTTTTCCTTTTGCCTTTTTTTTTAAAAAAAAACCACCACAAAAAACCAAAACAAACTCATCTCGGCATAGCCCACACCTGCCAGTCACCTTCTAGCAACTGGCTGAGACTGGCAGGAGGATTTAATTTTTGCTAATCATTCAGAGACAGTTTGCCATCAAGTAGATGGCAAAAATCAAGTAAGAGAGCCAAATCTCTCAGCCTCAATGAATATATCCTGTGAAATGCCCTCCATCAAATTGTTGCCACCTTTGGAAGCCAAAGAAGCCTAAATCAAATTGAAGAGCGATGCCTGAGTGCTGCCATACGCAGAGAACACGACTCCAGCACTTCCCAGAATGACCCCGTCACTGAACACTAGAGAGCAGCCTTTCTCCAGCATATTAAGAATTGCACAGAGCTTTTCCCTTTGCTTTCTGAAGGCGAGAGGAAATTGACCCCTATTCTGAGAATTCCGTGCACTCCACAGAGAAAAATTATTCGGATGTCTCATCAGACTGGATTGAACCATAAATCTGCTAGATGGCATAATCACAGTATTTCTTGTGGATACCAGCTGTTGATAGTTTGCACCAAGCCTTCAGAGTCACACGTTTTTGCTGCAGACTTATCTTCCCATCTCAGTTATTTGTGTTACTGCAGCACTTAAAACTAAAAACAGATGTGGCTCCAAATGGAACCTGAAATTAGTAAGGAAAAGCTCATGTCTATTTACAGTCTGCAAGCTCCGTTTAAAAGGCTTAAATAAAATAGTGAGTTTACCACAACACCGGGAATTAGACCAAAATGTCTTTAGTGCTAGCTGTTTTCAATACTGTCTGCATTAAGCCCACATGGATTAGGCCTTTGGAGTGCTTAGGCCACGCGCTGAAATAGCAGCGCCGCAATCAAAAATTCATTTCCTACCTGCACATTATCTATCCATCAAGACTGGGACATATGTATGGTTTCTTCCACAACCCCCACCAGCGCTCACAAGGCCCTTTGTAAGACTGGGAGAGACCGTTGTATCTTCTGCAGAGATGGCAGAAATGGATACCTATTAGTGCTGCTCATAGCAGCAAGTCTGTGACACATAAAACCCACCTCCTAAGCAATGCAGCGTGGTTTTCAGCTCGTCTGCTAAAGCCCCGAGTCACCCGGGTGAAAAGCCACCAGTTCCGCAGCCAAAAATCTACTGGCAGCTTCATTGCATTTGGAATAACTTTAGTAAGTGTCCTTCTGTTCAAGACAACTTTAAAAGGCAAAGAAAGGAAAGACACGTCCCTTACTTGTCATAATACAGAGATATAAAACGTCATCACCCGGGGATAGAATATATCTGGTATGACAGCCCATTGAAATAAGACATATAAGCATAGGCTACAGCTGTACATATGTATTTAAAGCAGTACTTTCTATAACGCTTCACACTTCAGCGCTTAGAGAAAGTCCCAGTGTTGATAAGAATACTGACTTTCAAATCATGACCATTGTATACAATTCATCACCATGACCATCAGATAACCTACATTTGGGCAGCAGCAATGGCAGAAGCAAAGATTTTCAACAGCAAAATTGCAGGGGTCTCTCACTTCAGTTCAAAGGGGAGTTATCAGGTAGAGACTTATTAGGGCTATTACTCTCTTTGGAGTTAGACAGCAATAGTAATTCCTCTTGAACCTCTGCCATCACATCATTATTTCTATTTGTTCTCTTGTTCTGAATTGAAATGTTCGGTACAGGGCAGTGTATTTTTGCTGCGTGCCTATATGTTGCCTAGCACAGGAGCCTCAGGGGGCCCTGGGTACAGCTGCAATACAAATCCTTAATTGTTGTTTAATAGAAAGAAATCACTATCTGGTCCTTTTCATGACACAGTACAGGTTAACTTACAATCATCTGTATTTAAGTAAGACTCTTTTCCCAAATGTGCATTAAAAAAAAATCATTAACATGAATATCACCACATCACGAGCAGCTACATCATACAGCACGGCCAAATTTTATCCACTTGTAAAGATACTTAACAAACCATAAAGGATGATCATAAACTGCGGCTGATTGCCTTGTTTGCCAGTTAACAGCTCAGTTTAAGTGACTAATGTATTTAGAAGCTTATTTCTTTAAAATAAATACAGGTAGTCTCTATATTTTGTGATCCAGCTCCTTTCTTCTCCCAAAGACAATTAGTGCTAAACCCAGCTCACTTGAGGGAGCATCAGATGGAAAGGGTGGAACCAGCACCAGCAAGGTCCCTACCCACAGCCAGCCAAAGGAGGAACCATTCACTACATGTTAAACAGGGTACAAAGTTGTCAAAAAAAAATGTGTGGCAAAAAAAAGTACCGGATATTCATAAGTGAAGACAGGAAACACAAACACTGAAAGATTTACTGAGGGATGAAGTCTCTGGAAAGCCAAGACCAGAAGCAAAGTGTTCTAGTCAGTAGTTGATAACCCTGCTCACAAGACCTTTGATCCCTTTGGATAATTTGGATATTATTTAACACAGCAATTTGGATAATATTTAACACTGATCCTTTTTTTGCATGACAGACCTAAAAATAAGATACAGTGCACACCCCAACAAGCAGCATTCTTTACTTCAGAGTTCCTAGTACCTTCCTGGTAGCAAAACTAATGAAACTCAACTCATCCATATTTTCACTGTTCCATCATACAAAGAAACAATGGAAGGAAGAAAATGTCTAATTTGCATAATTTTGGTTCTACAGTAATTACTGTATGTGAAGAAACACTTACTAGACTGTAAATCTGAAGAAATGTGGCTATTTGGTTTCAAATATGGAAACAGAAGATAAAAATGGTGTACAAGAAAAAGGAAATAAAATGAGGTTTAATAAAATAAGTTTTGTCTTGATTATTCAGTCATTGAAACAGGGATGTTAAACATTCTCAGATTAGTCAAGTTGCAAATTCAAATAAAAAACTTTAAATTAATTCTACAATTGTAAAACACATAAAGCACCCAACAAAGTTGATCAATTACTGTAAGTCCTCTTCTGGCAAATGAAGATAGCAGAAAACAGCTGTTTGTTTTGAAAGTCTTGTGGGGTAGTGGGGGTTTCTTGGGGGTGGGGTGTTAGAGGTAGTTGGGTTTGTGTGCTTAGGGTTTTTTAATGAAAAAAAAAGAACCCATAAAGCTACTTTTGTCATTTTCTTTCTCTTCCTGCTCAGCACTTTTTGTGCTGGATAGCAGAAACTGTGAACCAGAACATCACTAATCTGTATTTCCTGAAGTCTTATTTTCTTGAATTACAATGGCTTTTAAAACAACTCAGCTAGTGCTGATAAAAAAAGACTTTACACAATTTCTCCAATGAAAAATCAAATTTGATTAAGTTAAAGTATCCCGCAAGAAATGTCTTTTCATACTTACAAGACTGAACCATGTCACTTTTTACATTTATGCTATAAGAACATAACCATGTTGACCTTATCAAATATTCTGATAAGGATGAAACAAAGAATTTCTGACACTTTCTTTTGGTACACATTTATTTTGCATTCATTCAGGATCAAACCAGTAGACAGACTTCTCAGCCAGCTGTTAGCAACAGCTTTGCTTAATTCTACTGAATCCATGAGGAGTCTTTCATTAGTTTAAACAGACTCTAGACCAGGCTTTAGAAACACAGAAGAATGTGGAAGAACCATGTAGTGTGTCTCTCAGTCTTAAAGCTCTTTCTCCAGAGCTAAATCCTCTCCAGTATCTGTTCAATATAGGACTATAAGGTATAGGCTACTCTTCTCCAGTTCTGCCATCAGTTCAATTCTACAGTCAGCACAGAGACTCATCCTTCCTAGACAGGTAGGATTTGCACCTAAAATATTACCAGCCAGATAATAACTGACGGATAAGATCCTGGTCCTTCATTACCCCTATCCCAGTATACTGAAATGGAACACCACGCAAGAGCCATCAAATAATATTTAAATCCCTATTCCCTCTTTTTACCTCCTTTCACCCCTTTACATATCATTCATTCATTGTCTGTGTTCCCTTTTTCCTAATTTGGTGCTGTTTTACTGCTTTATAATACATGTAGACAGCTGTTAGCTTTGATTGTCAGTAATAGATACACAGTGAGAAAACCTTCGCTGAAGGCTGGTGAGAACAACGAGACCTATCAAGCTGTGAAATCTGGCAAGACAGTATCTGCTTAATGGAGAGAGCTTCTTTGCAAAGCCAGTATGAAAAGTGTTGTCTACAGCTCCCTTCTACTTATAGACAGAAAATGACAAGATAATGAGGCTTTCAACCTAGGCTACCTGAAGTCAAGGAAGACTACTGTACGCGCATTCAGGGGTTTTTTTAACCCCTTTATTTTTCAGCCAGAATGCAAAGCCCGATGAGAGTCCTTTAATACTTTACACAGGCCTCCTAAGGCTCCAGGAGTCCATACCAGTCTTTCCTAGCTGTTCTTTGGGAAAGAGCATCAAAGCACCTCAGTTTATAAAAGCGCTAAGGTCTATGGCATAGACACCTCAATGTTGCCATAAATTTGAGGGTTAGTTCAGGCATTAGTAGTTCTAAGTACCTTGCGCATTATTTGTACTGTGGCTGCTGAGATCCTGCCTGCCCAGTCTAACTCCAGTGTCGGAGTCAACCCTGAATACACGCAGGGTGATTTGATGTTAGAAAGATCAGCTACAGGAATAAAGACACAACAGAACACTATGAGATACAAGCATGCCCTGTGTCCCGTGCCGCTTTTCCTTCCTTACGTGACATAAGATTACCAAAGTTGTCACACAATGGTGCAGTATATTACAAACTCTGTTTACTTTGGTGTGGACAAAGCTAAGGACATGGAATAACTGCTACGGGATCAAGGCCAAAACATTAAATTTGTATCTGTAACATCCAAATTAATTTCAGACCTTTGTCACTGTAGGTTCTTTCAATAAACAGAAGAGAAAAATACATATGTGCAGAAAATTATTCAGTCCTTACACCTGAATGGAGATTTCATCTTACTCTATCAACTGGGAAAGCCTAGAGACACTTTCCTCATAGTTTGGGTGCCTCAAAGTGTCTAAACTTAGATGAGATCTCAACCTAATGTCATAATCTCAGTGCAGTTAAAAACATCAATCACTGCTCTGCGATTGTCTATCTGAAATCTGTATACTAGGGCAACAACACCAGAATAAAAAAAGATGTCATCTTATCAGATGAAAAGGAACACAAGCCAACCAGATACCATTTATAGAGAGTAAGCGTCAGAAGTGACAACCAAAGCCAAGACTCCTGGGGGACAGAATGTTGGTTTGTCCTATAATTAAGTTCACCCTCCCTTTGCCAAGCTCCCTAATCCTGTTTTGAGTGGGAGTCATTTTCCGACAGGGAAAATAATATATATGGAATCAAACAAGTTGCCTCAGGCAGAGCAGAGCAGGAGGGAAGGGTGGGAAGCGCACTCTTCAAATAGTTTCCACTCCTCCTTTCTGCCCTCTGACCACAAGCTGTTGCAATGCAAACTGCACGCCAGGCTGCAAGGACCTGCTCAACCAAACAGCCATCCTGCCATGGCCTCCTTTCTGTCCAGCTTCTTTCCAGTGAAGACCATTACAATACAGCAGGAAGTGAGACAGCCTGATAGTTTAGATGCTCAGTTGTTTGACCCAAAATAGCCTCATCCTTCACGAAAAGAAGGACATAAGAACCTTAGATGCAAGTGTATAACTGTGGTTCCTGAGGCACCTAAAGATCTTCAGAAGGCTCAGGGTTAGGCTTCAAGGTTGGACACCTAGCCTGAGTCTTTATCTTACCCCTGAATTCCTTTGTGGTTTTGTAGAGCCTTGTCTCCATTGTCCAGCTGTATCACAGCATTGGTAGAATTTCCCTACCCCAAGGAGTTGATAGACAACACGGATACTCTAAATGCTGCATGTTTCTCTGGTCAGGGAAGCACACTATCACCTAAAATGTGTGTGCTTTCCTGCTAATCCCAATTTAAAGCTGAGTAGAATAATCACAGAATCATATAACAGTTCATGTTGGAAGGGACCTTTAAAGGTCCAACCCCCATAATAAATTGGTGCAACCCAAACCTTGGGTTTAGAACTTTCTCCTGTAAGTCTGAGCACATGCGCAATTTTGGGTTCTGCCATTATCCCTGGTAATGCTTGTCCTTGTTGGCAAGGTGCAAAATATAAGATAGTGCAGTAATTTGTTAAAATGGGGTTAGACCGTTCTCCTATTTTGCTCAAACGGAAGCTTCAATAGGGATTACTGTCCTAACTCTGAAAAACACTGACCATTAACTGTTTCAAATCAGTTTTATGAAAGTGTAATGACTTCTATTGAAAAGCTACTGTGGGAACACTTCATCTAGAAACACCTTGCTGAACTGAGGACTATTTGGAGTTTTTCCTTGAGACAAAATAGTTTCAGGGTCTTTTTGGGATACTTCTGCCTACTCCTTAAAAAGAAGTTAAACTTTTTCAAGCCCATCAGATGACTTAGCTGACAGGCAAAGGCAGAAAGATCCAATTCAGAGCTTCTTCCTGATATTAACTATCTAGTAAGAAAACAAGTTGGATCCTTGCTTCATGAATGAGTTGTGCTCACTGCTGCTTATTGGGTAACATTTGGTTGTTTAAGAGTTATTTGGCACTTTTCCAATACAGCTGACAGCTAAATAATATATAATCCATTTTTCAGCAAAGCAATTACTAAGTAAGCCTGAATACACTGCAGGAGTAAATGACAGGTTACAACACCTAGAACAAGATGCCACACCTGAAAAAGCTAACATTACCTGAATAACTATTATCTGTAATCACCAGAATATGCTGAAATTATTGCTTTATTTAGTGGAAGATTAAGCCACCTGCCCTTAAAAATACATGCTAAGTACTTGTTTACTGCTTTTCCCTCCTCACACACGCTTAAGAGATTCCATAATTATTTCAGTACCACATTACTGGAAATGATGCGTGAACCTCAAGTTTCAGGGCCAAATTGTTCACAGAGACAAAGCACTCTTAATTAAGCTACTCACTTCTCTTGAGAAGCAAAGTAGAGCATCTGATCCTATGTCAGAGCTCATAATTCAAACTGAAAATACTAAATTTTCAGAAAAATAAAAGAAATTAAGATAACCTGAACTGACAAGCTTTCTGTCTTTACACTGAAATTAGACCTCTGATTCCTCACTCTCAGCATGGTATTTTTGGGAGTCAAGCAAATTAGAATTATAGAATATTACATTTAAGACAAAACTCAACACTTACTTTCCTGTCCAGCTAGATGAAGAGGAGCTTAAAATTTAAATTAAAGCATTTCTATTTTCTCCCCCACATTTGGTTGAAAAAAGAAATAGTTAGAACATTTCAATGAATTCCCATGAGTTCTGAAAGAAATTTTTTGAGTACTTTCCCACCACTGAATCAGGAACTTGTTACTTGTTACTATATTATTTCCGTATCATACTTATGGCAAATATGATAAAGCCACCAAGGCTTCTCTTTAAGCTACCCTCTCTGCTTTGAATTTCACAGTAGCAGTATTGAAAATAAGTAATAATCATCATCATGGATCTCCCTAATCAAAGATGTTCATTTAGAAACAAATTGCGATGATGATAACCACAGCAACAAGCTGCAGATGGAGAAGGCACAAATTACTACTTTCCTTCCATCCTCTGTGTCAGTCTAGTGCTTGTGATAATGTTTCACCCATCATTAAGCCGTAGGAGAGCACAGCACATCACAAGGCCATGATTATGATAACAGAGCTGTTTGAACTTACCATATGTGCCTTATAAAAAGAGAGTCTAGTTTCACTCACGTATTGTTATATGCCATAGAATTTTTCTAAAGTTTTGTGTTGGCTATGAAAGTCCCTATACTGCAGTGATAAACGGATCTTAAAGCAATTAAATGCATTTACGCAGTCTTCAAAAAACAAGATATTCTACCATCTCGGCCATAAAATAAGTATCTAGAATAAATGTGCTATTGTAAAAGGAACTACAACAAAACCAGATCCCAACATCTAACCAGTCTGGAAGAGTTTTGACCCAGTTTTGCACTTCCCAGCAAGCATCTTCCTCTCTTATAAGTCAGACTGAGGGTATTTGTACACAGTCTTTCGCAGACAGATACGAACAAGCTTTGCCTGTGCTGCAAGCAGCTTCCATGCTATTCTTCTGGCATAAGCAGGACGCAGTGCCAACGGCAACACCTTGCCCTTCAGCAGCTCTCACCTCCTCAGCGGGAGCACTGTAATAGCCGTGGCAGCGCAGCTTCTGATCCAGGAATTGTGCACACATGGCTGAACTGCTTAAGTGCCTGCTTACACATCGCCTCCAGACCTGCCTTCAAACTCCTCTGCCAAACGCCTCTGCACTCTCAGAAAGCTCCAGCCCGGTTCTGAGCGACTGGCGTGGAGTGCAGCACCCATGCGGTACCCACAGGCGGACACTGGCCCTAATCCTGCACTCGCGCCTACGCGCTGCTCCCACTGAAGTTAGCTCTAATCCCTCATCCAGGAAAGGCGGCCCGGGCACATGAAGCTTTTCTTTCCAAGCTGGCAGTTCTAGGTTGTTATTATTTCTTTGCATGTCTTTATCCTCTACTCACTGCAAGCGTAACAACAGAGTTCACACAACTTTTTTTTTTTTTAATTCTTTGCCCTTGTGGCCAATCTTTCTATTCCTCATGTGCCATTTAATATCCCATTTTAATTTGTGCACCCTCTAGGGCTGTATGAGCTGCCATTACTGGGGGCTGAAGGAATCCCTTCTCCCTCAGACCTCTTATTAACTGCCTTCTATCTACCTGAATATATTTACAATGGTTTTAAATGCTGGATATTACCAAAATTGTAGTCAATAAGCACCAGTGCAGGCCATTTGTTTCGGGTTATGGAAACTGTCATGTGATGACTGCATCCAATTTTTATTATATGTATTAATTATTGTATGCATTGACATATATTTTTGTTGTATGTGTGTCCTGGTTTGCCCAAACCACAACAATGTGTTAATGTTTTATTGTGTGTACTAATGCACGTATTCATTTGAGCAAGCTTTAAAAATATGCAAATAAGTAAATATCAATCCAAATCTTTTTATCTTAAGGGAAGTCTTGATCTTTCCCACAACCAAATTTCTGGATGTCACATAAAAGCAGGTGTAATCAAAACTTTTCAGGCTTTACTGAACTCGGGTTTTATCAAAACTACCCAAATCAAAAGCTTAACATGTCCACATTTCTACACAAGTCACTAGGACCGCTAGGAGAGTTGTTGTAAACTGCTAGCAGAATATCAAAACCCATTTTCTCAGAATATTCCTTTTGGAACAAACCTCCCCGTTTTACTGCGGTCTCCACAGTCCGAACGGAACAGTAGATGGTGCTGTTTGATGTAGTCGTCGCCTCTTGCATTTGGTTATCGCTGGAATTAACACGTTATTCTTAACGCATTTTTACAACAATTCGTATTGGGGAAATTTGATATTGGGACCTTGCTGTTAAGTCACCACTTTTACTAATTATGAAATATTTATTCTATAATGATATTTCTTTATTGCTTTCTAGACTTCATTTAAGGGTATATTTCTTAGCATACCTTATCTCCTCAGAAAGTGAGGGTTGTCCATTTACCAGTCAGAACATCATTATCAAATGCATGACAGAACCAATTTTTGTCATAACTTTGTCATGAGAGGGACACATCCTCCCAAAACTAATTTTATTTTTTTCTTTTTTGGCAGGGAGGGGGGAGGGAGCGCAGGAACCATAGAAAAGCCCAGCAAAAATTAACAAACATTTCAAGATTTTCAAAACTGCCAGACCCGATATCAATTTGCAGAGCTGCAGAACTCTTAGTACATGAGCCCTACAGAAGGTAAAATTAGTTATAAATTTAAATCTGACAAGTGAATTCTGTTTGGTCAAGCAAGAAAAAACAGAACACACTTAATTGTGTAAGAGATTCCAGATTTTAATGATGTTGTTTTCAACAAGCTAACACGTTAGTTATAATCAAGTTTCACGGTTTTTCTTCCTGTTACAAATACAGCTCCAATCTCTTGCCTGCTGGACACCGCCAGCTCCATTCCTGTCACTCTCCCTTGACTGATTTGCTCAGCATCACATCCAAGCTTCTTGCCTTCTCTTTGAAGTCCTTCACAGAAATAACCTTCTGCTGCCACTTCTATTTATAACCACTTCCCTGTCCCTTAATGATTCGCCAGTTATGTTAGCTTAATGGATGCGCCTGTTTATGCCCCCGTCTACTCTATGCTTTCCTCTGTGCTGCCTACAGGATCCAACACAACCGTAAAGCAACACTTCGGTCTCTAACACGCTTTCATATCTCTCTCCCTGAATGATAAATCTTAGGTAACAAATAAAGAAACAGACAGTGCAGCTGAAATATATCTTTTTTAAAGTCAGAACATTTGTATTTCTATAATATTCATGTAAAAATACTATTAGCTTGACACACATCTGCATGGCTATATTCAAAGGCACTCTCACACTTCAGTAGGACTATCTTGCTTGAAAACAGGTGTGCACAAAAGTCTTTACAGGACTGATTGCATGGCTTGAACATCTTCTGCAGATTGCATGCTACTTGTGCTTCTAAAGCACAAGGGCAGCTCAAATTATCAAAAGCAGCTGAAGTTTTAGATGCAAAACTTTCTTTGCATGTCAAGGCAGAAAACAAAAGCCCCCAGCAGAAGTTTGTATGGGGATGGACAAACAAACAAATCAACAGTATTGCACAAGGCAACAAGCGAACAGGAACCAAGTCTTGCATGCAACTTGTTCCAAAACGCAGCCAGGTTTTGTTTTCAAAAAAAATGTATTCTTTCCACAAAAAGAGATTTCATGTTTTATTTTCCCATCCAAGAAAATGGATGGTTGTAAGCCCCCACACACACACACTGTTTTCCCTCTCTCTGTCGCTACTCAGAACTTTTCAGGCATAAAGGCATTTAGAAGCATTAGCGTCAGACCAAGGAAAACCACCCCATTTCTTTCATCCAGTGCAGGGAAAGGAGATACTCAGGAGAATAAGAAACACCCCACCCAAGCTTCTAGCTGCGTTCAGAAACGGGGAAGCCTTGAAAACCTGGGAATAAGTTTTGCAGAAGTCCTCCAGCCTGGGAAAGGCAAGAGCATCACCGCTGCTGGAGGCAGCAGCCTTCCCCCCACTGAAAGCACCGTCTCAAAGGCAGCTCCCCAGCAGCTGAGGTGGGGGAGCCCTGCGGGGGCTCTGCACGAGCAGCCTGCACAGCCTCAGCATGAAGGAGAACTTCAGCATGGTAAGAGACATGCGGGAAAAACAGCGTCAATTTTTAGAGCACCGGTGCCAGAGAACTCCTCTGGCCAGCACTCCACCTGGGAGAAGCAGCAGTGGCCCGTCAGCAAAGGGGCAGGACTGTCTTACTGGTCTCAGTTTGTGTGTGATGTGAATCAAGGTATTTTAATTCCTGCATTCACATGAAACATCTGATATGAACTTAGGCTGGTTTCAGGGAATTTTTTTTTTATGGCACAGTCTTAAAAGGGATTCAGTTGCACAAACAGAAATGCAGGAAGGGCAGGAGGAGCCACAGTGTAAGAAGAGGAATGATGGAAGGACAAGGGGAACCTTCCTGCCTGAAGGACTGCGTGGCCATCCTGTAGATCCAGCATACCCACCGAGTGGCCTCCCTGCTAGCCCCTCTGACCCTTGGCAGCTCCCTTCAGAGAGCGACTCCTGATCCCCCTGCACCACCAGTCAGAAAACCACACGTGCTGCACAGTGATCTTAAGCATTTAATAGCTCTAGTCTTTCCTAAAACACTGATTTTTCTCCTCCTTTATTTTTCTTCACTGTCTTATAAATAAAAAGGGGATATATTCACCCTCTGAGACAAGGATACATTTTTTAACTCATGGCAGTAGATGTGAAGAAGGGTAGGGAAATACAGCTCCTCTTCCCAAGGGGGCTTCACCAAAGGAAGACAGCTTTAATACTAAGCTAGGGCTCCAGTCTATTCTCAGGATATACCCTGGATTAGCAAGCAAGCCCTGATGCCATCGCTCGGTTTGTACCAGTCCTCCTTCGCAGCCCAGCAGACTTGTCATTGCAGGCACCTTGGATCAGGGCTTTTTCCCCACAGCTGCCTGGACGGCAGCCACTTCAACCCAACGGCAGGTGACATTGCTGCAAATAACTAAAGAAACATTGGCTGCTTCTCCAGTACAGACATCCCGTTTTCATCGTCAGCTTGGGCATATCCACATTTTGCAATCACTCTCCTTGGCTATACACACGCAAATTCCTCATGTACACGCTGCCGTGCAAAGTTTCCACCCCTGGCCTACCGCATGCACACAAGTTAACCGCAGCGTGGGTGCAGTTATTCACACAAAGCAGCACTCTCCTGGGGCAGGTCCTGCTAGGGGAGCTCGGTGTACTGCATGCACATTGCCCGCCTCTCTTTGGCATCTACCATGCTCCTTCCATAGGTTATGGATTGAACATCCCCCCATGTCATGGACACAGACTGAGTTCCTCCTCCTGTGCTTTGCTGAGGCGCTCTCAGCGGGGACACTTGAAAGCTCCCACACCCAAGCAGGCTGCGACTATCTCATTCTTCCTGCAACTTCCGAGCAGAGATTGTGTCTGTTACCCCGCCGTAGGAACAAGATGTTGTTGTCTTGCTGTTTTAAGACACTAGGCCCAGCCATAAAATCCCCCAACACCGCTGCAAAAAATTAAGCCAGTCATAAAGGTAGGACTTGGGAGGCTGTGGGCCCTCTCCAGAAGGAAACAGGAGACCTGGCCACCCAGGATATGGATAAGGCTGAGGTACTGAATGACTTTTATGCCTCAGTCTTCACTGGCAAGGGCTCTAACTCCACTGCCCAAGTCACAGTAGGTAAAACCAGGGGCTCTGAGAATGGAGAACTGCCCACAGTAGGAGAAGATCAGGTTCGAGACCACCTGAACAACCTGAAAGTGCACAAGTCCATGGGACCTGATGAAATTCATCCACGGGTCCTGAAGGAGCTGGCAGACCAAGTTGCGAAGCCACTTTCCATCATATTTGAGAAATCGTGGCAGTCTGGTGAAATTCCTGTGGATTGGAAAAAGGGGAACATAACCCCGATATTCAAGAAAGGAAAAAAAGAGGACCCAGGAAACTATAGGCCAGTCAGTCTCACCTCTGTGCCTGGCAAGATCA
>VZSF01009655.1:144313-187022 GCA_013398295.1 Chionis minor
CACTAAGATGATTAGAGGGATGGAGTATCTCTCCTATGAGGACAGGCTGAGAGAGCTGGGGCTGTTCAGCCTGGAGAAGAGAAGGCTCCGGGGAGACCTGATAGCAGCCTTTCAGTATCTGAAGGGAGCCTACAGGAGAGCTGGAAAGGGACTCTTAGTCAGGAAGTCTAGTGATAGGACAAGGGGTAATGGTTTTAAATTGGAAGAGGGGAGATTTAGATTAGATATTAGGAAGAAGTTCTTTACTGTGAGGGTGGTGAGGCACTGGAACAGGTTGCCCAGGGAAGTTGTGGAGGCCCCATCCCTGGAAGTGTTTAAGGCCAGGCTGGATGGGGCTTTGAGCAACCTGCTCTAGTGAGAGGTGTCCCTGCCCATGGCAGGGGGGTTGGAACTTGATGATCTTTAAGGTCCCTTCCAACTCTAACCATTCTATGATTCTATGATTTCCCAGTTTCAGCCTTGTCTGTTTTTTGCTTTGCAGTTCCCTTCTACAAGAAGCTGAGGCAGACACCTCACCTTTTGAGTCTGACCAAAGTTTTCTAACTCCGTTATTCTGTCTGATGGAGAACACAAGGGTTTTAAAAGACTTATGTTTTAAAAAAACCCTAAATCCAGTCCTATACTGACAGCCTCAGTTTCCTCACCGTGCAGCACATACTGGGATTTGGTTGGAGTTCTGCCAGGCATTTAAGATCCCCCTTCCTGGCACCACACCTTCCCCCTCCACAACAGAGGCCAGCCTCCCCTCCTTTCATCAAAGCCTGCTCCAGCAAGAATAATCCCTTCTCCTTCCCTATGTGCCCATCCTTCTTCTTCTCCCAAACTTCCTTGTTTTTCAAGCCCTTAATCAGACACCTCTGCCAATTGCTCATCCCATTTGCCACTCTGCTCTTCAAAGCAGGCTTTAACATATTTCTTTTGTTCTTTGCCATCTTCACACACCCTTTAATAAGCCAGGCAGATTTCTTAAAATGTGTGTCACGCTAGCCTGCCTACACACTACCAGGCACAAACATGACTTCCATATCTCCTGAGAAATACAAACTTGGAAAGCTGGACACACAACTCTGCCGCATTTCTGACCAGGTCACTTCCCGAGTCCTGCTCGCCACGCAGCTGCCTGAAGGTGTGTGCCAAGGGAGGGAGAGCAGAGGGATGGCAAGAAGAGACCACGGGTGGGAGAGAAGAACAGCTCTGTCCCTGTGGCAGCGATATCTACTGGTGCTGGCTGAAACTACGCAGTTCAAACCCTTTCAAACCCCAAGAACGGACAAATGCAAGCCACCCAAAGGTACATTCACACACTGTAGACAAACATACATAGCTAAATTCTTCTTTTGCAGTGGTCTGGCAGACCCCGGGTGCTCTCTTACCTTTCTCAGAGGTGATTCCTGCCTTCCTCTGACTTTTTGCTCTCAGATGGAAGGAGGCAGTTTCTGCCTTGGCCAAACTAGTTAGTATGAAGAAAAAAAAAAGTCTCCACAATTTTTTTGAATTCAGTTAGCAAGAAGGAACTTCTTGTACACCTGATTCTTATTAAGTGCCTTTGAATTCTCCCCAGAAAACCATTGCAACTAAGTGGCAGTGACATTTGATCTTTCTAGTGAAGATGGAGGGTTAAATTTGCATGTTTTGCTGGCCTTTCATCTTCTGATGATTACATACCTTCTTTACATAGCAAAATGAAGGCCTTGAGTTCTCATCAGCCCCTTGTACTCTATCGCGTTCAGGAGCAATACTGCTACACACACCGTTTAGTGGTGCTCCCCTTGTTGAACCAAGCAAGTGTCAGTCCTGGGGTTTCCTGTAAGCTCCCTGCCAGCTGGAATAGAGCAGAGTAACTCAAAGGTGAATTGTGCCCCGCTTGGCTTCGCTCAGCACAGTTCTGGGACTGCCAGTGGTGTGCAGCGCTTTGGACTGTGTGTGGCACTCCAGTACCTGCAACGTGAAATGCTATAGCAAAACCATGCTGATGGCAGCTGGCAGCTGGCAGGATGGCAGCTAGAAAGAAGGTGACAAACTTCTCATTAGGTAAATCTTTGATCTGATTCTAGGAAGATATTTGGAGTATCCAAGACATATTAAGGATATTAAGCAATTCTATACTACGCTTTCTTTACAAATTAAGTCCTTCAGCAGGGTTAACTGTGAACTGTGTAGTCAGTCATGAATTTCTAACATCCATACCTTTTTCCTACCAGAGCACTACAGAGATGAGAATAAAGGAAGAATTTCTGCTTCCGTAAAGTACACAGGTATTTCTAATGGATCCCCTGCCTGTGTTATTCCCAGCAATCTCATTTAGGCACTGTTGGTTTATTAAGTTCCTCTCAACCAGCTAGTGGCACAAGAAAATAGCTTTTCTCCTTTCCCTTCAGTCAGAATGTGACTACAGTTTGGTGTGTTTACATGGAGTGCTGCATATGGTTTTCTTTTGCCCCATTTCACTTGTGCATTATTCCTTGAGAATGGGTGGCAGAGCCTGAGCAGCGCTGGGCGGCAGAGGCGGAAGCTCTAATGCTCCACTGACTCCCTCTCTGCAGGACAAAATACAAACACTGACCCTGCCCTTCCTGCCGAGACTTTTACAAAGAGTAATCTGCTAACATCACTGTAGAGTAATATCCTAAGGAGGATTCACGCAGGCTGGCATCATCTTTGTTTCATTTCTTGGAGGTGACCTATACACCTAGAGATGTGTGCACCCATGGACTGCTGCATATCCAGCAGCACCAGTGCCTTCTCACACAGAACTGACTGAACACTGTGTGCGAGTCCCAGGTGTCAGCTCTCAGTCAGCTAGGATGAAGTTCCTTTGTAATTCTGTCATTTTATCATCACTGTTCACTGCCACCCTCTCTTAATGTACTCCAAGAATGAAGTGTCAGACTGCACTTGAGAAGATCCATCCTTCCTTCAAAAGGAGCAATCAGCAATTCTTTTACCTTGTTACCGAGAGAATGAGATATTCATTTGATTCTAGTGACAGTTGAATTTTGAGCTGCAATTTTTAAAGTATTAATTGACAATAATATACTTTTTCCTACTTACACCATGTCCATTATAACTGTTCGTATTTGTATATAGGTATACAAGATGTATATACATGAAGTAGAACCTCATCAGAATCTTGCAGAAGTGGATTAGGAAATATTCCCCTGTGGCAGTTAAAATTTCACATTCAGAAAGCATGAACAAAATTAATGATTCTGAGAATGCTATTTAGTTTAAAAGTCATGCCCATAAAAGCCAGGGAAAGTTGGAAGTGTCAAATTCAGGCTGAATTCTAGTGGATTGCTGTATTCAGCCACTCTGAGGAAGGAGCAGAAAGTCACACGTGACTATGCATTTAAAGACTGTCATTTTAGTTTGCACCTGGGAAACTTAAGGTACCAGCAAATTCTATTTTCTATACACAAGCCACTCGCCACCATTGGCAACTTTTGAACATTGAGTTTTTATCCAGGCCTAGTTACAACAGTCAACAACAGGGAAAAACCACCTACATAATGGCAGAAACAAAGCTGGGCTGACCTCCCTACGTTGCTAAATCTAAGATTTAATTTCATGAACCTGGCCAAGATCTTCTTTGCTTTCTTTTGTTCCCAGCTCCTCCCAAAGGATCTTATAAGTACATGCAAGAAGTATAGGCAACTTTAAGATGTGGGAAGTACTTGAAGATCCTCTCTCTGGAGCTACATTAACAATTTTCAAATACTGTTATGCAGAGCCTGATACTGATGTTGCTTTTGGGTAACTGTATCTGTCAGAATATTCTTAGTCTGTCAGGCAAGAAGCCAAAAAAACCAAACAACCCACCTACCACTACAAATTAATCCAGGAAAAGAAGGAAAAGGTGGTATTCAGTATTACAGTAATCAGTATTCAGTATTACACAGATAAATGAGTATTTGTCTCCTGCCAAATTTCAGACCTGCTAAACAAACTCACAACCAACTGAATGAAACTAATAGAAAATGACGATGCAAGAATGGGAAACTTGACCCCATCTAAACGTAGGTGGGTTTTACTGCATCCTTGTATCCCAGAGCTTTCCACACCAAGATGTCTCAGGTGCTCTTCATCTTGATTCTGCTATCCCTGCTGCCACAGTAGCTACAAGAGGTATAAAGACCATACAGGACAGGTAAGGCTAATAGCAAAGAACTCTTATAGCAGAGTTACTTGCTCACTGTAAAAGCATTCAGGGCAAGCTAAACTTCAGCATTAATAAAGATTCATAAGTCCCCTCCTAACTCCCAAAGACCTCTACTTAGGTAAATCAAGACTTCTACAAAATTGAAGAATAAGCAATGGCCTATTTTCATTAAATATCATAAGTGTTAAGCCACACAACGCCACTGAACAGAAAGAATCACTGTACTCTGAAAAATTAGTCTGTGCATGACAAGTGTCTTGAGTGGCCACAAGGAGTCAGGACAGCCATTGAAAAAGCTAATGCAACTGCTCACAGCTATTGCAGAAAAAGCACCTCGTGATATTGCTTCATAGCGAAGTTACTGACTGCACACCAGCCTGAGAGTAAACGCATCCCGTCATTCTTTCAACCAACAGAACAACTGAAACTTCATGTCCTTGTTGGCTCCAACAAGGGTTTACTGGGAGGCTGCACAGAATTTTTTAGGGAAGCATTTGTTATTACACAGTTGCATAGAATCTGCAGATTTCCACCCAAAAAACAGTAAGTTCCCTTCTGTGTGAGTGAAAGGTTACAGCTTCCAGAGATACTCTTCATGGCCTGACTGACTGCTCCACCACTTTCCTTAACAAAAAAGGAAAAAAAAAAATCACTAAACTTGCATGTTCGAATGAGATGATGGGCAACAGGACAAAGAGATACTGTATATTTCTCTTTAACCTAGTCCATTTATTGCATGGTTGTACACATACAATTTCTCTGGCAGTCTGACCAGATATCACCATTCATCTAAGAAGATATTCATCTTACTATTTTAATCTGCACCCATCAGCCCGCAGGGAGATGGGGCTGGGAAATGTTGCAGTGAGAAGCTCTGTGGTAAAAGACACAGAACTGTAGACTACTAACTACAGCAAGATGAATAAAACCTGCATTTATCTCTTGTTTTGGTATAATGTGACTGCTAGGATTTATTACCCTGGGCATATCTCATGTCATGTGAGAATCTCTATGCCTAGGAAGAACGTGGCTGTATGACATGCCACAGAAGTGCAAAAGCTGATGAACAGATTAGTCAGAACACAGCTTTTTTCTTTTGCCCTGCAGTCTTTTCTCCACTTTTCCCAGACACTTAGCACGGTTGCCCATGTTCACACTAGCTTATCAAAGCTCATAATCATATGTCGCAATCTCATCAAATATATGGTTATAAAGTTAAGATGCCTTAGCACACCTTTTACAGAGCTACTCAAATATAAGACATTCCGCATCTATTCATGCTCTGAAAGTCTCTTTCTCTATCCTCAGTAGAGGTAATTCCCCATGGACCATGGAAACATGCACAGAAGTTTTATGTATAACTGTCCATGACACAGGGGAGTGAGCTAATCAAAACATTTTGGGGGTTTTATGATACATAATTGTGAACATTTAAAAAATCTACTAAAGATCAGGGTTTGGCAAAAATTAAGTCACATTGTCTGCGTCGATATTTTTCTGTGAAATATATTGTTCCCATCATCTGGTTTGAAAAACCCAATTGGTTCCTATATTTTGCCTGTCCTTCCACATAACCTTGCAGTATGCACCTCACCTTTCTGAGGTCCAAGTGCTTATAATTTCCAGCAAGTAGCAAACTGACTATGGGGACACTTCCTTTGAAAATTTTAACAGAATTTCCAAAACACATTTCCAGTGGGATCTAGTATACTGATTTAAATTAAATCTGTGTTTAAACCTATACAAACCCTTGCAACTATATCATAGCAGCTTAAGAGGGTCTTATTCAGTTAGATGAGAGCACTCACCCTAACTTAAATGCAACACAATTCTGGTGCTTTAACAAGTTGTCTCTTGCCAGCAAAGCCAATGCCTAAATTCCAGTCGTGAAACAAAATGAAGCTGTTCTACATCACCTCATAATTAAGGAGACAGAGAACATAATGGACAGCTTCAAGAGTGGAGTTTTTTGGTGGTGGTAATTTGCTTAGTGACTACAACTATATCAGGTTCGGTACCCTGTCGAAGACACCAAGAAAAACCAAAACCACCCAGGCTTACAAGTGAAACAGCCTTTACCACAGCTTCAACGCATCACTTAAAACCACGTGTTATATACCCCTCAACTCGCTGCTGCGGATGGGCCACTGACTTTCAGATCCTCTCTTCGAAAGACACAGTTGTACCAACCAGCACGAATGGTATCTTGAGAGAAAACAATTCGCTACTTATAGACCTTGACAGACAAGTAAGGCGCCTCAAATCCTACTGCTGGTTTGGAAAAGGATTAAATCTCTAAAAGCAGGAAGCCTCTGAATTGCTTATTGCAAATACAGAGGTTTACAATTTATTGCCCCCTCCCCGGTTCTGTTAATAACGCCGACACAACAGATCTCCAAACCACTGAGACAACATTCACCCTGTTTCCTGTTTTATCGTCAAAATTGCCATAAGAAAAAAAACCCTCTCAACAGAGCTGCACAAGTACAGTAATGGCTTGGAATGAGCTCTTCCAAGCTGTGGTAAAGCTAACAGGATGCCAGAAGGAGCAGTTACTCTTCTGCCTCCCTAGCCAGAGCCTCAGTGTATGCAGAACCACAGTATGATATTTGCAAGCTCATTTTTCAGCCTTGAACAGCGACGCTTCCCATCTCCATAAACTTAATTTATCATCGTGCAGACTGTCTGAAAATCCAGCTAAACGCCTTTAGAGAAAAAGAGTATAAAACAGTATCAAATCCTTTTCCAGCCACACACTAGAACTTGTTTTTTATGTGGGTTTTGTTTGTTTTTAAAAGAGCACAGTCAGCCAGTTAAGCTATTTGAGCACAATGTAGCCATCCAGCCCAACAAAGCAGAATTAATAGCATCCACTCACTTCTCAGAGTATTGGTAAATATCATCATTTTGGTTCTGTTATCCACCCGTTGGTCTTCAACCTTCATATTAAATTGCAGTGCAAGTCTTCCAGACTTTAATAAGAACAAGGATACAGTGAAAAATGAATTAACTGCTGGATTTGACCCCCTCTCTATCATTCAAAAATCACTATAATTTTCTGTTTTTACCACACTAGAGGAGAATATGATACTAAGCAAAAATTTTGGTGGAATTTTTGTATGAGAAGCTTTTTACAAGACCTACCTCAATCCAAGTTTTAGTGACAACAACAGAAATGCCCCCATTGACTTCCCTCCACTTTGAATCTGATCCTAAGCCTGCAGTTTTCTTCCACACTGTGGAAAGACAGACTCAGTATAACGCTGTCTTGCAGCTCTATTTATTCAGCTTGTGTCATGACAGCTTGAAAAAAATTCCCAGTCACTCCTCCAGTGAGGAAACAAGCTGAAAATAAACAGCTCACCAGAGCACCAAAGCAAAAGGAAAGATGGGATTAAATGCCACCATTTTACACTTCTATTTTGTCTTCCAAAAACCACAAAGGTTTTCTAGCTCAGTGGAAGTGTTTCCCATTAAAAAAAAAAAATCAATAAAAGCACCATCACCAGCCTTCAGGGGAACAGAGTTGGGCCTATACCGAATTCTTTAGAAAATCCCTTCTTGAACTCCAAAAGAAGCATTGACAGCTTGGGTCACTAGAAGCTTGAAGGCCATTTGTGAAAAGAAAAAAAAAAAGACAGCCTCAGTATATAAATACACCACAACAGCAGTTGGTCTTGTCCAAAGAGGAAATGTAATTTCCAATTACCCCACTCTTTCCTCTGCTCCTTTCTGAAAACAGCCAGTGGGGTGTGCATCCTGCTTTCAATTGAAGTTAGCCAAGGTGGAAACCTCAGGACTCAAAGTAGATTCAAGATTTCTCCCGCCAAAATGCTTGCAATTCTTCTGCCTAACACGGAGTTTCAGAGCCAGACTAAAATCAGTGATATTGTTACCCCTAGTGTTCTTTCATTTTTCTAATTTATCGAGTGCTAACACTTTTTTCTTGTACAAAAAGGAGTTTACGACCAGTCAAGCACCAGGGACAAGTTTGACCTGTGTGCTGTAATAAATCAGGTGCCAGGAGCAGATGGAGAAGGGTTGGGAAGCAGAGTAAAGTCATTCTTGACTTACACCTACAGTATATGGTCTACTCAAAAGATTTTTGACCTCATAACACAGGCATTTGTTTTCAAAGCCTGAAACCACAGCAACAACAAAAGGCAGGCAGAGGGAGAGAAAATGTGAGCTCTTGTAGGTCCCGTTTAACAAGAAACACACAGACTCATCACATTTCCACAGCGAGGATCAGTGAATCTGCACGGGGGGTTTTTGTCAGTGTCTAAACGTTATCTACAAATTTGATTCTTATTTTCTATATGTTGCTCCTGTTGCATTACGAAAAATGCTGCTAGGAGTAAATTCAACCTTTTGTTACAAATTCCACTGGAATTATATCAAAATTTATAACTGAGCTTTATAGACAATGGGATTGGTGTGATTTCTCGACCTTAACATTTCCATTGTGGGCTAAGTTTATACAATGCATTTAGTCTTGAGACCACATTCCTTTTCCTGCATTCATTTTTATCTGTCATAGCATCTGCGTACTTGGCCTTGAATATTATTGTAGCTTTGGAATACATTGTTTCTGTAGCTTTTTCTCAGGCCACTATTTGAAAAATGTGGGGGTTTTTTGTGGTTTCCAGACCAATATGAGGCAGAACAGGCAGGACTCCATGCTCCCATGAAGACAAACCAAACATTGAACCCGGAAGCTGATGCAGAGCTTCCACTGAAATCAACAGAAGCCACATGCGGCCGCTCACCTGTGACTTTGAAAGTGTTAATCTTTGTCACTATTGCGGTCAAAACGATATAACAGGCTTGCATTTGATCAGCTTCTAGCAACAAAAAGTATAAAGCAAGCGTATGACAATGACATCTACTCAAACAGTGTCTGTTCAGCCATCACTAACCAATCCCTCCACTGCTGTTGCACTTAATTACTACTCTTCCATTCTATATATAGCCTCCAACGATGCAGGTTTCCTTTTGCAGTGTCTTGTATTTTCCACTAACTTAGGACATTTAAACAAAGATGTTTGCTCGACTTTTGGCCTAAATACTACTTTTGTTTCATTTAAGTTTTTGAGGAGAGTACATTAGAATTTTTTTTTATGGAAAAGAACAAAAGAAAAGAAAATAATTCTCTTTGACATCTGTTCTTTTGACTTCCAGCTAATTAGAAAAGCTGTATTGCTGAGTGTTTTGTTTGGTGTTGTTTTTCTGAAATATCTTCCATCATTTCCCATAAAATCCTAGGCTAAAATATCACTTAAAGCATCACAGAATTTGCCTGTTGCTAAGATGGTAGTATTCACTCCTTGCAAGGAAAAAAAGATTGCTCTGCTTGTGAAATGTGTGTATTGGCATGAAAATTAAAAATGACAAAATTTAATGAGATAATATTTAAAAGGAAATAGCATATTTATCATAGAAAAATAGGTTTTATTGCCTTGACTGTCTTTATCAGGGCACGTTTTCTGAAACCAGCAAGATGATTACTTCCATGTTTCCAATAGTGGAGTTGACCTTACATAACTAAATGGTTCAATAGTCAGCAATATCTTCATGCTGTTTTAAGATGGACCCTTTATGATATTAAAAGCACTATGTTACAGCATGCCAACAGTGTAAGGGAATAGAAAATAAGTGCAAATGAGCTTCCTAAATAGATTTATCTAAAATAGGCAATTTAACAACAGGTTTGATTTTAAAAAATCATATTTTTTCCTTTTGTTCCATCATAGTATATTATTTTATGGAGGCATGGGCACATTTTTTCATCATCGTGAATCTGCAATTTCCTACACCTGCTGTGTTCACCACAAGGAGGGCTGGTCGTTCCAAGTTTGCCAACATCTTGCTTTTGTGCTTAAGGACATGATCTGAAAACTCAAGAGACCAAGCATATCTTGTTTAAATGGATATAAATTAGCATCAACAATGATAGTACAGGCTTGGAGTTTCTTGAAGATATTGCTTTGGACAGGACTTTCTGTACTCCCTTAACTTCTTTGCCAGGTTTGCAAGTATCAGCTGTAAAGTCAATGACACAGAATAAGCATCCCCAGGACTTGACCTGCCAGCACCAAAACATATGTGCCACTGTATGGTAAGGTGTGCCTGTCTGACAGCAAATTCAAAAAAAGTCATTGAACAGGGAGAACAGCTTGCTCAACTTCATATGTCCCTAACGCCAGGCAATTTTTTTCAGGATCTGGAGCACCCTTACATCAGGATTAGCAATATTCATGCTAATAGTGCATGGCTAATATTTGCAAAGAATTTAAAATACAATGTTCAAAATAGCTCTTTAAAATAAGACTTCCTTTCCACATTAAAAATATCTATATCTCTGCTGACTGACAGACTGACACTGAGTCTAGTGGTCATTCCTCTTATCTGTTTCTTATTGACTTGTATCCTAGTTAAGTCACTTACATGATTTTCTTACAAATTTAACACAAAGTGAGAGCCTAAAATCCAAAACTTACTTTTATCGTCCGTCCTTTATTGTTGAGTTTGAGAAATAAAAGGCAGCAAATTCAGTGGAGCCATGAAGGAAAGAGACAGCAGTGACATAGATTACATCACTGGCGGATTTCATCTTCCCAAAACCAGAATATGTTCTATTGAGTTTGATGTGCCAGGACCAAAAATTGGGAAACATATCAAGACAAATATTTTAAAAAGCAAGTACACATTGTTGCTTTGAGATAGGATTGTTTAAAGTATAAACAGTTATGCAAATAGGAAACATATTGCCTGAAATACATGAAATGCAACGCACAGTAACCAGCAAAAGTAAAATCGGGCAGTCTGATCCTTACTTGGAGCTTCTTTGCCTAGCTACTTTGGCATCATGCAGCTATGCCCTTTTTACATGAACTAAAGGTTGAGTCCAGATATAAATACAGACAAGCTGTGGCTGTCCTTAGGCAGTCCTGGAAACCTACGATGCCCAGTAAAACTGCTGCTCTACATTTGCAATTTCTCTCTTGCCCTTTTGTTTTTTCTTTTAATTATGGTTTCATATCTCTCTTCCCAGTAAAATTCCCTCAACTCCAACTGAAACACAGACTGAGATCCTCAGAGCATCCATACAGGCAGTTAGAACAAGAGGACTTACTGTATATCAACAAATTATCCCTGATTTAAGGCAAATGACATTCATGAGACAGTTGTTCCAGTAGAATAGCACAGTTTTGCAGAGCTGCAAGAAAGTTAAAGCTACACGACACTTCTCTCTGCCTTTCCTTGGGATTTGGCACTCACTAGTTTATCATGTCAGTGAAAATCTCCCCCAGTACACACAGTTCCTCTAGGGTCTGTAAATTAAGGAAAGCATCAGGCATTGTGGAATGAACAGGAAGCGGCTGGGAGAAATTATTGGTCTTTCTTCACTGCGTCTTCCCTGGAGCTACGGTTGATGGGCTGGCTGACCACAACTGCAGAGGACCATCTCAAACACCAACTCGACTGTTCAAACCTGATTTGCCTGGATCAGCACTGAGAGCCCAAGACAAAAGCTGCTAATAAAGTCCTTGTGCTCGGCTTTCCTGCTCCCCACCGCTGTAGCTGCTCTCACTTGCCCAGCTGAAAGAGGATTCACATGATGGTGGCCAGCTCAGGTTCACTCTGCGTTGCAGACTGATGCTTATGTGTACCAAAATCACCTCAAAAAGTGAGCACAGCTTCTGACCATCTGAACTCCGTGGTCTATGTGCAATGAAGGAAGTTGACAAGTTTATGTCAGTAAGCTCTTTTAATTAAGTCAGTGCTATAAAGGAGAATCATAGAATAGAATCACTTGGGTTGGAAGAGACCTTCAAGATCATTGAGTCCAACCATAAGACTATGCCAAAAAACCACCCCTAAACCATGTCCCTCAGCACCACATCCACCCATCTTTTAAATACCTCCAGGGATGGCGAGTCCACCACCTCCCTGGGCAGCCTGTTCCAGAAGGACACAAAGAAAAGCTAAAGATGAGGCTGTAGCACGCAAATCAGACAAAGTTTATCTACTGATCAAGTAGCTGAGAAGAGCAAGAAATGAACACACCCAGCAGTGAAAGTAAATAACAGTGGCCAGTTCAAAGGAGACTTGAATCCACATTTGTGGAAGAAACAAGAAGCTACAGCCACCAATTGAACTTGTTAGTTCACAGTGGTGATGGATTGGTTGATTAGATTTTTTCAGGGTTAATAAGGGCAGACCTCAATGGGTCAATGAGCTTCTCTCATCTTGTATACATTCTCCTGGTATGTAAACTAACAACATTAGACAGTAAAGCAATAAATAAAAAAAACCTTGTCATGAGGCTCATTCGTTCCTCAATAGCCGCTTTCCCTTGTCATGAGGTTGATGTGACGAGCTGTGGATTCTACAGCAAAGTGAATTTAAAACACTGAAGGGCAAAGCATTTAGTTTTGACCTGAGCACATTTGGGTGGTATAATGATGAAAGACAAGAAGTAAAAGCTAAAATGAAAACTAAGGAGACAACTGAGAAATATAAAAGCCTAAGGTCTTCACCTTTCTCCCTTCTTTTCTGAGTAATGAAAAAACAAGTCACAAAGAACATGACACCGTTCAAAAGAAACATGTCCCACAGTGCGTCAGGGGAATAAATTTACTTTACTGAAGTCTTGCCTGACTGTAAATGGACAGAGTGTGAAATCAAAGCAGAACTGCAGCAGAAGATTCTCAAGAGAGCGCAAAGAGGCAGAATACGCAGAAATCCTTTGTGCAAGAGCGATCGAACACCTCAAAATTCAGACCTTGAGAAAGATGTAGAACCTCATGTCTTCTAGGGAAGCTGGTCAGCAATAATGGTGAAAAGGAGGAGACTAAATAAAGCAGCCTTCAGGTAGGTGAAAACTAGCAGAACACATGCATCCTCTGGCACCAAGAGTGAAAGGAAAACAGGTAGGAGAGGAGAAAGGCTGAAATTTTTCTATTGTACAGAGGGAGTAGCAGATGGTAGAAACTATCCAGATGCTCAGATGATGAAAAAATAGACTCCAGACTGATTTTCAGGAAGAGAGGCACTGTATATGTGCCTTCAGTGTTAGAAGATCAGAGCCCAGTCAGTGCAAGCAAAACTTTTGTAACAGAAACAAACTGCAAGCCTATGTAACATAAACGGACTAAATAGATTACAAGGCTCACAGCAAGTGTGAAACTAAGGATTTTCAGAGGTCCATCCCCAGCTCTGGTCTACCCAGAGCCAGTGTTAATCAAACAGATTCTTAAAAGACTCCAGGGAAGAAGGTTCTTACATCTTCCTCTGTTAGCTGAACTACTCATCACCTTGGGAAGTTTTTCAGAATATGTAAGTCTTTCTATTAAAATCAAAGTGAAATAAAACTTTACATTCAAAGAAGCCTAAAATTTTACAACTATAATCCAGTCACCCCATCAGCTGTATTTAAAACATCTTTCATTGTAACAGGAAGCTCTTTAAGTCTTTAAAAAAAAAAAAAAGCTCTCTTAAAAGTGACTAGATTCAGTAACTACACTTCCGCAGTTGATTCCAATTTTCTACAACAAGGAAAGTGTTCCTGGAAATATGATTCTTATTGTAACTTAATGTTGATGAGTTACTCAACCAAAACTAATTACTTATTCTAGAATGGAAAAATTGTATATGTGCATGAGGCATGGCCTCTGGAAACAGCATTGCTGTAGATCATCATCCCTCCTTTATGGGATAGATGCAGGGCAGGAAAGGTAGATAGTCTATTTTTGAGGTCTACAAAATCCATCCAGGTACTCCTGTGCCTTTACCTTTCCACCCTGTATTAATACAAGGAGAGAAGTGTAATTGCAATTATTTTAAAAGGGCAGGCAGCAAGAACAAAATAATTACCTTCCAATTTCACAACAGCCATTGAAACGAAGCGTAGGTCATTCCAACTTGTCTTTACTTGGCCTAAGCACCACAGGGCTCATCTGTTGAAGTGATTTATATCTGCAGGTAACAACCACCAATTCAGACTGTCTTCTGCTTTGGGCTCAGTCCTATTTGAACATAACTAGTCATAAGTTAAAGATACTCTGCAGTTTGCCAAATTACAGTGGAATGAAGAAGCACTAGGCAACAGCTACTAGATACTTAGCAAACTGTCCTCCTGCACTAAAGATGCATTGTCAGCCCTCAAGGACTAAACACATGTAAACCAATGTTCCAGATCTCAGAAAAGAAAAATCAAGTATACTCCTTAATTCCCCAAGTAATTGCTATATTGATTCAGTTTAGTGTATAAAGGAATAGATTATGACTATGAAGTGGTCTTTGACAAAAAAATTTGCACTTTTATTATATACTACTGCCTGCTTTTTCATTTTTTCAATTTTTACAGAATTCCTTCTTATGAAGTTGGTAAAACAAAGCAAAGAGATGTTAACCTGATTAGTGGGCAGAGAGATCCCAAAAGCTGATACATCAGTCTTAAAATAAATATTTAAACAAGTGTGTTTAAACACTCTCAGGAATACTCCCATTTCACTTCATTAACCACAGAGGGTGCCTAACCTGAGTAGTTTTGATTAGACTGCTAAGAGCAGAGCAGATGGATACCCATCCTAAATGACTGAGGGGCAGTGGGTATAAAAAAAAAAAGAATCCCTGCATGCACACTTAGTGGCAAAATTTCTTGGAAAGCCCAGAAGCTGTAGCTCAGTCATCAAGATGATCAGGTTATTTCCTGCAGTCCCAGCAGTGCAGAGATCCTTTAACTCAGAACCATTTCTGCTAGACTGCATGTAAAACCATCATGGGAACTGCAAGGAGACATTTTGTAAATGGCAAGATTCGCTGTTTGCTACAGGGAAAGTCACCAATTTGCAGCCTAACCCCATCCAAGGACATCTGGACTGGGAAATGCGATTCAAGAAGTTCTGAGTCACCAAACTATTGTTATAGCTATTTTTTCTGCCCCAAAATTTTCCACTTGTGGGTTTTCCATTTTTCAGCAGGTTTGAAAGGTATTGTTCGCATGGCAGCTTAGAGGGGGGGAGGGGGGTTGTAAACCACTCTTTTACCAGCTCTCACTAGAAGGAAGGAAAGAAAAGAAGAAAGAACAACGAACTCCCAAAAGATGTGGACAAGTTTAGCTAAATTTAAACACGGTTGAATTGTATTACATCACTGAATTGCTGAGAATTGTTAATCAAAGCAGTTTCCCCAGAACAACCATGAGAGATTCCTGAAGCCACAGTTCTGTCTCTTTAAACAACGATTCCAACGTGAAGCACCGAAACTATTTAAAGCAGTGGTGAACACAAAGTTTGAGTCCCTGAGATTAGCATTTCATCCAACAATAACATGTTATATAGGAACATTAGAGCTGAAACATGCAAATAAGGGTAACATCCAAGTGGACAAAACCATTGATGAACAGACATTACAGAAAGAAATCCTTTTGCATCAGGGACTAACAGGATACAAGCAGAAAAATAGGTCCGCATATCTGACTAGCATTAAACTTGGAGGAATTTGGAGACTTTTGGAAAATGCTGAGTTCCCAAACCTGAGCACAAAACTAATTGAAGAAATTTAATTCAAGAAGTTCAAACAAACAAAGCACAGACTCTCATATTTTTAATTTGTGCAAATGCAGAAAAACACCGTGAAATTAATCTGTTCTGCACTGGGTGGTACTCAAGTCCCCAGAGCTTTAAGCACTTTATGACCAGTCTTTTTGTAAATTATAGAAATTCAGCTCACAGTTGGCTGACAGGTGCCCTGTTTACTGACTCAAGAAGATTTTCAAATGTAAGTTTAAAAAAAAAAAAAGAAGGAAGGAAGAGGGAAAATAAGGGCTGGATGTCTTTTCTTTAATAAAACCCAGCAACAATTACCTTCTGGCAATGGTGAAAAATGACTCAGATTGAGAATAAAGGATCATATTTGCTTTTGCAGAAATTTATGGAAAAAATAAAAGCAAAGGACAAAAACATTATCTGAAGTTTTTATTTTCTTTCCTCAAAGGCCACATATAGTTTAGAGTACTCAGACCTATACAAAACAATTAAATTCAATGGAAGTGAAGGAAATTTCTTACAAGTGCATGTAAGGAACACTGGGCAGATCCTAGTTGGTACAAATCAATGAAGCAACATTGGCTTCAGGAAAAGGAGATTGGTTTGCAGTAAGTGGGGGTCCGAGGAAAAGGGAGATCCCTACCAAAATAACAATGGACATAATACCTCGAAGAAATCTATTTCAGACTAATTCCTATAGTAGATATTTATAAAGGCTGGCATTTTCAGATGGCTGATGCAAGTCTAATGGTCAGCAACAGATCTAGCAGACATACAACTCATGGATCAAATTCCTCCCTCAGTCACACTCCATTAGCTGAAATTACAAATGTTCCAGATTTGAAACCCTCGTGTTATCTGGCACACATAATCCTGCATCTCATCCCTCTCATAAGTACCAAATATTTCAGAAAAAAAAAGGGCAAAAAATGCAAAATTTCTATTAATTGCGACATCAGAGAATCAAACGTCTCTGAGCTCACACTGTCCATTCCAATAGAAATTTTGAAATTTTAAGTGAAACAGGCACAGTCACCTCTCAATTATCACATGGCTCCATTGACTACCAAAGAGTCTGGAAAGTAATCAAGTGATAACAAGAAGCCAGGTTAACCAAGTCCAGTTGGTTAACTGATTAATCGGGATAACCAGTCCATGTTTCATCAAACTTGAAATGAAGAGGTAGCAATGAGAGTAGTTTGCTGCAGGACACCTACAGCCCTGCTTTCCTGCCTGTGAGCTGCTTATTGCAGAAGTAGTACGTAGGGCAGATGTTTAAATCCATGGTTGGTGTTCATGTTTACTGTATGCGGTTCAACTTAAATAGACACTGCCATTGCACACAAAGGACATTCATATACATGACAGTAAAATATTCATGAAGCATTAAGTTCCCAAGCAAGTCACACAGTAAGAGCAGTCCCATGAGCTTCACTTCCTGAGACAAGCCATCACCAACCCAGCTCCAAGGGATAAAACCAAAAAAAATAAGAAACCTTTACACTTGTGAAACATGAGCTGCAATAGCCAGTCTGGAGAGAGGGGGCCCAATCAGTGGACCAAGTTTTCATTCCAGCTTGTGCGTTGTTGATGGGGAGAGAGGCAGGTAGAGGAAGCCCAAGCCTGGAAGAGAATCACACAGAATCCTGACAAACACACAGGGAAGCTGTAGCAGCAGTGCAATCAGCTCCAACAGAGATAACTGATGTTTTGTAAGATACCTGTGTTCCAAACACAGGAGAGGATCTGAAGCAACTCAGATCTGAGAAAAGATAACTAACCAGCAGAACTGTTAGAAGCACGGAACTGTGAAATCCCATGGTCTGTCACACACAAGAGGCAAAGGTCCCACCCAGTCAAAACATCTCTTCCTTACAGTGTGTATACTTACAAAATTTTAATCATAAGTCATGCCAAAACACAAACACGCAAGTGAAAGAAATTCATTATTTAAACAGCATTTAACAGTGGCTGAGAATACGATTGGAACTGCTGGGATTTTTATGCTTTCTCCCAGTGCGATTGTGCTATCAGACACAAATCACGAGTAACACCTGTGGGATGCCTCCCTTTCACCCCATCCAGCTAATTCTCTTGAGCAGAAGGAAATTTGTTTTCTGCATGACACACTGGTGTAATTCAGAGCTGGCACAACATTCTCACAATAATTTTCACTCAAACTTAAAACACCAAACATGCTCCAAATAACACAACAGTGTGCCAGATGGTACGGCCTTCTGAAACAAGAAACATTCTGTTTTGTGCAGTTGACTGCAGTCAGTTTCAAGAATCAGAGGCTGGAGAACTTGTATTCCCCAAAATTCCTTTGATGCAGAATTGTTTGTTTGTCTTTTTTTATTAAACCCACTCATTTATATCTATATAGAGAATAATTATGTATAACAAAGCAGCTAAAAGCGTATCACACGAGGCAGGATACAGATAATTTTTAAAGCATCATCTTAAATGCAAGTCATGAAAATAATCAACATATTGATATAAAGGTTTAATGAAAAAAAAGCTTTAACTGCATACCAGGAGGGATATACTTAAGTTTAGGCACCACCTAGAGATGCAAATTAGGTTTTCTGCGCTTATCCTAAAGGGCCACTGGGAGAGGAGGGCTTCTCCAGCAGGTGAGACCTGCCCAGGCCAGCAGAAAGACCTGTCTGTCACCGCCTGGCTCTGCTCCATGCCTGATGCAGCCTCCCTGCGCACGCAAGCTGACATCAATATAAGGCTAGAGAAAAAGTTGGTTTACATCCTTCACATGTTGATCTTGTGGAAACAAAACTAAAGCTCTGTAGACACACAAGGATGCAGGATCAAAGCATACAGATGAAGTTACAAAAACACTTTTTTCTTTTTTTTCTTCCCTCCTTGTTTAAAAAGAAAAACACTGAAGTGACTTGAGAGGGCAATTAGGGCAAAACAGATTCCGTTTTGCTCAGGATTCCAAGACTGGAGCCAAACTTCACAATTCAGCAGGGCTGTTTTCTCTAAATGACCCCAAAATGAGAACTGTCATTTCTAGAGAACTTCCATGAAAGCCAGGAACCCTGCCAGGCTACTGCTCACTGCTGAGGGCAGGTTACACTCCCTTCCCCCAGCCCATCAGTGTTAGCACTGATAAGCAAACAGGAGAGAACCCCAGAGAGGCTCTGACAGTACCACTCCACTGCAATTAACTCATTCCCTCAGAAGACGGCAGATGAATCAGCAAATACCAGGGAGATGGAGGAAAGAAGAAACAGAAAGTTTCTCCAAAACTTCTGACTATATACTTTAAAATAAAGCCACATAACACAGCATGACCAAGTCATTTACGTGATTATCTAATGATACTGTGCATCAAAAAGTTTCATAGACTTATTCAATAAAAATTCTCTACTGGAAATAATACATCTTTCCCTGAAGACATTTTATTAAGGGGGGGATGGGACACCCACAACCTTTGAATCTTAGAATTATGTCAAATTTTTTCTTCTTCTCCTTTCCTCCCCTTAAAAAATTAGTGTGGAATTCATTGGTTTGTCAAGGTCACCGTGGACAACACCACTTACAGGTTTTGCTGAAGTGGGGATCATACTCAGCACATTAGAAGACCAGGTTCTGTTTCATTAGTCTATTACCCCTATCATCACGCCCTTTCTAAATGATAGATGTGTATCTGTCTATAAAATCCTCTGGACCTCTGTGCCTGATCCTCTCATAACGACCCTGAGCAGTCACACCACGTATTAAATACAGGTATAAAAGCGTTACCAAATTGAGACACCGCAGTGACTCAAGGCAAAGGACAAAGTGGTCACTACAAGCTTATGACAGTTGTGCCAACAAAACTGCAGCCAATATTAGTCCTCTTCAGGACGCAGGAGGTAGAAGTTGTCATCAGCGTGCAACTGTTGGTACTACAGCCAAGGAGCACTTCCCTAGGACAGAAAACAAGGACACCTACCCCAGCACAGTGTACTGGGCCTGACCACAGGCTTCTAGGTGAGCCAGAAAAATCATAATTTTCTTTTGGATTGCTGAACATACATCGAGTATCTTCTTATACATGCAAGGACACCTAGCCATGTAACCTCAGGTGTCAGAATATTTTATCTTTGAGGTAATTTTATGACCCCTTTGGTTCTCCTTCTGCTTGTGGTATAGAAGCAAACCTATGGAGGGGAGGGGTCACTGCCAAAGGTCATCTATATTTAATGCAGTTTCATGTGCTGGGTCACACAGCATTCCCAGGCTGAACAGAAGTCTCTGTTGCTGGGACTTTATAAAACAAGTTGAAGGTAGTGCAGTCACACTACAAGCAGTTGTCAGTCAGTTCTTACGGTGCCTTCCAACTTTTTTTTAGAATAACCAGAAAGGTTGGCAGGTTTCCTCTAAGTGCACCATTCCATTATGTAGGAAAAAATTCTTTGGAGGGTTCGTATTCATTTCATTCAAAACAAGCCCACAGGATTCACTTATTCCCAGTAGTATGAGCTCTGTTAATTCGCTAAGATTACTTAGATGCCAAAGGATTTGCTATTACACATCCCACACCAAAAAGGAAAAAAAAAAAATCAGCTTATTTCAGTTGCTTAAGTCTGTACTGCATATTGCTGCACTTCCTGAGGTTCCAAGTTAGGGAAGCACAGTTGCTCGAGAAAACATGGCAGCACATGTTTAATTTTAAGCACGTGCTTTCCGAGTCCCATACACACAACTGACAGAAGACTTCAGTATAGACTGGTGTGTTCCTCTGAATCCAGGCCAGAGAATACTTGAACGATTCCATTAAGTCATTTGAGATGTTCCTCTGATAAGGAAAAGATTTTCTTTAAAAAAAAAACACAACCCAAACAGCTCTGTCCACACATACAAGTATGCCAGATGAAGTGACGGAAGTTTGCAGCATCTGACACACAAATTACAGAGGAAAGGAGGTAAATACATGTATAGAGTCAGGCCTGCTTTAATTCAGGCACACTTAATTTTTCTGGAATTCAACAGCGGTCACTGCCATGAAGTTTTCCATGCGTAAATAACTACAGCAGAAAAACACTCTTCATGTCTACAGCTGCCTACAGGCTCCAGGAAAATTTGGTCATATACATGATGTATTTTAGACTTCTCATGGAAGCAGAAAGTTTCATTTGTAGAGATCAGAGTTGCAAGTAATCAAAATGGACCTATAACATAAGATTCAGTTCTAGACGTAATCCACATACCAGGAAACACCAGAACTTAAATAGCCAAATCAGCTCACTCCAGATTTACACGAGTGTGAGCACAGTCCAGAGTATCTACCATTTTAGCTGGTCCCGCTTCTCTCATATTTGGCATTCAGACAATTACAGACCTTATACACTAAAACATATATGCACATGTGTATACACGTACACTTATAAAAATAGAGAACAACCCAATGCTTATCAGCATGGGTTTAGTCAGCAGTAGACCTTCTCACAGACCAGTTGGAGAAAGCTACGGTATTAATTCACAAAGGCTAAGTGGAAACTGCAACATGCCTGTATTTCAGTGAAGCCTTTAACAGAGTATCTCAAAACTCTCAAACTAAATCCAGAATGGATGCCTCCCAAAAAAAACAAAAACACACACACACCCCCATCAGCTGCAATGCATTACAGAGGCCACATTAAATAACAAAAGGTAGGGAAACTAAAGTAGGATTCACGATCTACTTTGTCTTAGCTGTTTCTTACTAGCAAGGAAGAAGAAACAAGAAGCTTCTTAATAAGATCACCAGATGAATAATATTAATTCAGAACAACAGTAAGCAGGAAAAGAAAAAACACAAAATAACAACAATAAATCTGTCTCTTCTTGTGATGCTAAATCTTTTAAAATTAAAGGCACTTAGTAGCATGTAGAACTGAGTTATGCAGATGGGAACGCTCTCTCCCTCTCCAGTTCCTACAGCATCACAGCCGCTTGCCTGGCAAAGTCCGTGTTACTGTGTTTTGTACTGCCCTCCCACTTTCCCCAGTGCTTAGTCTGGGCATCTCAGAGGTGTAAATCATACTTCACAGCCCACGGCTCACCATGAACGGGGTTATTTTGGCTCTCCTATTCCCATTTCACACCCCACACGCAGAAAGCCAGAAGTGGCTATAAAGGAGACTGACAAGGTTACGGATCACATGCTTCTGTGAGCTCCGGAAGCACCGTACAAATACTAGTTTCACACATAGAAGAAAACAGGCTGGACAGTTCTCATTAACCTGTAAACTGCCTCAGCAATTTCACATCATAGCATGTATGCACTTAGCCCTCATGTTTCCTTCTGCTGAGAGGAAAAAAAAAAAATGTATCTTTCGCCCCTTGTTCTCTCTACAGACCAGTTTGTGAGCTGGAGGTCTTCCTTCTCCTCCAAAACGGGCATTCAACGCCCAAGGCCATGCACACGGCTTGTGCCACACCTCCAAACCTAAAACTTTTCTAACTCTAGCTAGGTCAGCACTTTAGACATCAGGAGATGCAGATGGACTGAGCTGTCCTGAAGCCACAGAAACACCGTCATGGCTGAGGAATACACCTATGGTGCTCTGGTACCCAAGTGTCCCCTCTCATTTGTTACTAAGATCTCCTGGGCAGGGACAAACAGGCTTTGACACACTGAAGAAGAAAGGCTAAAGTCACCAACGCCTGTGGCTAACATTTACAAAGAGACATTTTTCCTGCTGCATGGAGATAGGATAGGAAAAACCCTCGTCTTGTTGGCACACACACATGCACGCACACACAGGCTGGGCGTACTGTGCAAAATTGTTTGAAGAGCTTGTGGTCTTGTTGTTAAATGAGTTGTGAATGTTTCCAAAAAAGCCTAAACACTAGACAATGGCAGCACATTGCTAAAGAATGTTTAAGGGATTTAAGCTGATCTGATAATTGCCTGGTAAGACAAAAGCAGAAATAGCTTACAGAAATAAAGTACATGGGTTTAAATGAAGTTTAGAAAAAAAAATTGATCTTTAATTTTTAGGATGACATAGTATACACTGCAAAGAATCAAAAAACACTGACTACAAGATAATAATAGAACAGATCTTCCATCAGGAGAGCAAATCCACGTGTACAGACCCTTTCAGGGAACAGTTATCCAGAATTCCAGTCAAAAGAGTTAAGTCTCCCTGCTTGCTCCAAGTCATTATAAGACACCCAACCAAGAGTGATTTTTATTTCATACAGTCCCAGTCAGGAGCATGATGTGAACACAGATGACTTGAACTTTCATTTTTTTGCTCCAAAATTTCTAGATGAAGCAGCCAGGACACGTATAGCATAGACGAAACACCAATTTATGCAAGAACTGCAACTCTGGTCTTGTTTCTATAGTCAAAACCATTTAAATTGGATGAATCTGGCAAAAATACATCTGTGAACATTTTCTGGCCTGTTAAAATGCTTACGTTCATACACTTCCACATCAGTGTTCTGCATATATCCCACCCCAACATTTAGACAAAAGGAGTGTCCTCTTCTCAGATGGTCCCTGAGCAACAAATCCTTGGAGGCTGGGCAAGTACAGCTGAGCAAGTACCACCTTATTCTTGTTACTCTTTTTTCTAGATATTACTAAATCTTCCTTTGGCACAGCTATCAGAGACAGAGCACGATGATCTGAGCCAGCACAGCTATTTCTACAAACACCCATGCTGGTAAGCGGGAAACAAATTTTAGTTTTATGAGAAGAGGGTTGTGCATAGCATCAACCTCCCTGCTTGCAAATACACCAGAAACAACACATCCCATCAGGAAACAAGAACAACAACATCTGAGCACTCAGCCCAGGCTGAATACATATTAAAACTTTTTTTCTAAATATTGAAAGAATTAAAACTCTACACATCCTTAAAATAGCCAACACATAACCATGAACACTACACATTTAAGAAAAATCAAGTTTTTATATTATAATACCACTAACAGAAAAAGAAAAGTTTATTTGCTCTACTTTGTTTTCATATGCATATTAAGGGAAAAAATTAGATCCTACCTACCACCTGAAAACAATTATGTGCTCAGATAGCCCTCTGAGCAGCAACTGGGTCTGTAACACAGACACACGTAACCTATCTGAGCAGTTCTGTAACAAGACCATAAATTGAAAGCCTAAATAAGAAGGCAAATAAATGAGACTCTCAGAAGACAATACACGCATGCTGTCACAAAGCAGTGTCTATCATATCACATGCACGACATCACAAAGCAAAAAGCACTGTTCTTTCATGTTAAGCACAGCAATATGTTCTAAGCAAGAATTCTATTATCTTCTTTAGTAATTATTTTATTGAGCAGGAGAAAAAAAGAATAAATCAGCTGGCAATCTCATGTGTTCAGTGTAACTATGAATGAAGCCTGTGCAACATTTTAGCAAGTATTTATTGCAGATATGGAGAAGCTGTTCCTCTGTTAGGTTTGCGATCAGCTGTAGTTATCATTCATTAGGACTGAAACAAATTTCAATGAGAAACTGGCAAAGAATAAATACATACAAGAGGTGGAAAAGGCAAAGACTCCAAATTCACTGAATACACAACCTGTTTTTCCACTACATGCATATTAATTACGTTTTGCAGATGTTTTTTTGAATCTTTTGCCATAGCATGTGAAATTAATTTTTGAAGGGAGTAAATGCAAGAGGAGCTTTCCTACATTTACATGCTAAAGAGTATTTGCTGTTCTAGGCGTGGTAAAACATGTTATTCGAGGGAGGCACTTTCCAGGGACACTACACAGCAGTTTCCAGGTCTGAACAACTCAGAAGAGATAGCATTCCCCTGGAGCAGGTATGTGCATACACAAACTAGTCCTCCATCTTAAATAAATTCAGAGTCTTGATGTAGGATGGATTCTCATTCTTGTTCCACCAAACTGGAAGCAAGAGCTAAACACGGCCACTTTCCACTGCCATTTTAAAGTTTACAATATTTCCTCAATATTTAGAAAAGTCACATTCCAGCAACAAATGTCTTGCAAGAAAAAGAAAGAAAGAAATTTCTTTTTCCATTACCTATTTTAAGCAATGCTTTGATTGACTGTGAGTGGGACAGCCAAACAAGATAAATGTGTAGATCTTCACTTGAGATGTAGGCAGCAGATTCAGTCTGGTGCATTTTGCAGAGTATTTTTTGTTTCAGGAGTTCAAAGAATACTTTCTTCTTCAAAGTCAAATTTCACCACCACTGGCCGGGTCATGTTCCACTTCTTATTTCGATTCCTATCCTCGATGAACTCCTGGTAAGGATCTTTCTTTGAAATAGCTTTCTTCGAGCGTACATAACCAAAAAAGACAGTTAATGCCAGGAAAGAGTAAAACAACATTACAAAGAGGATGAAGAAATAGGCGTTGTCATATGGTTTGTATTGTGGCTCTTTTTGTTCTGTAGCATTTTTCCTTGTGTCCAGGTTCCTTTCCAGAAGTTGCAGAACACATTGCGAGATGAGAGAAGCTAAAGCTGTTTGGTTCATGTTGGAGAATTAAACAGCATGTCAGAAAACAGAGGGGAGTGAGGACTTAGGGGCCCCAAGCGACGCTTCGCTGAAGTGGGAATCTATTCACTAGCTTTAACAGGAGTTCGATCTGGCCTGTAATCATTTCCTCTTTTGGTAAGGAATGCTGTTAAGCACTTATTGGGTCTCAGTCATTTGATAATGAGGCATTTGGCTGATAAGCCTGCCTTGCCTGTGAAGTGAAGTCTATTAATAATAACAATAATGGAACAATAACAAATCCGTGAGACATACATCTGCCAGGCAGTTTTAGATATGCAATTCTCCCCCCTCACCCCCCCCCCCCCCCCCCCCCCCGTATTGGGGGAACAGATCTGCTCAAGTCACTAAGTGAAAGGATTTCAAAAGCACCAGCAGGACGTGATAGGGGTCTGGAGGCGGGGGGGGGGGAAACCACACAAACAAAAGCCCACCACACCACAGAAAAAAAGAGAATCACATCCTCAGTGGAGGAAGCCGCTTAAGTCCATCTCTGAGTTAAAGCATGTAAACAAGCTCACACATTTTCTACCAACCATCTCTAAATGCCATTCTGAGGTGCTTTCTCTCAGCATCACAGCTGGCAGGCTGTGGAAGAGGATGGCCCAGAGTCCCATGCCTTCCCACACAGTCCTGGGAGAAATACCGTCAAAATCCACTGCCTGCGGAGCGAGCCAGCATTTAGGATAAGAAAGGGTTGTTGGATACCGCTGTGGTGTTTCAACCAGTTGCTACCTATAAGTTAAGCATGACAACTTAAATTTCAACTCAGATATGACAGCCTCAGAGATTAAGTGGGAAGTTGAATGGCTTAATGTGTCTATAAGTATTAGGTCTGGTAGTCCGTAGCTGTGTGCTGCCAGAAATACATACCACACTGGAAATATGCAAAAGAGTAATATCCAAACTAAAAAGAACTGTCTATAAAATCATTCTGGAATACGAAATCCTCGACTGCCACCGAGAAGCGGACTACACCGAATATTTTCAGACAAGGAACAAGAGGGTTAAGTCTTCTCCAGTGTGGTTTGTCACAGGTCATGTCTACTTGCATGATAATAGCAGAGCAGTGCTCTGTGGGTTCCTGCTTCCTATTGTGTTTTACAGGCTAGGTCACTCTAAAGTAAATTGTTGTTTTACAAAGTAGTGAAACCTTATCTTGCTACAAAAAAAAAAAAAAGAGAAGTCCTTACTGCCACAAACGACAATGCCAGCTGTTCCTTTCTGTGATCTGAATTCTGGGGAGTAAGCACCATGACTTTGAAGTGGAGAGCACATCACCCGACTAGCAGTTTGCCAACTCTGCGCTGTTTCTTTAGGCCTGACCCCCTGAACTGATTGTATGATGACTAATTCACATGCTAAGATTGCAGTATATCGGTATCACTAAACAGCCTGCATTTGTCATTAAGGGGTTCTTGTAAAAAGAAAGATGAAAGTGAAGTCTGTAATTTTATATGAGCAGCAGACTATGGTATAAGTACATTTAGAATATGCAACTTCTAGAAGAAATGTTTAGCTCCACATTTTAACTATTTGTTTTAAAATCAGCCTTTTAAAAAAAAAAGAAAAAAGATGAAAAATCCCCATAAAGAGCAATGCCAAATCCTGTTCTTGGTTAAGGCCAAGTTATGAGAGAGATCTTATTCACCTATTCTTGTGGGTAAAGGAGAACAGATTTAAGGGACCTAATCTTATTTTGAGCAAAAAGAAAAGCTTTATCATCAGTTTAACTACAAATAAAATACATTCACTAAGCTAGTATAAAATCTTCAGGGGAACTATGCCCAATTTATGTTCGTGTAACTGGAAAAGGGTTTTCATTTAGGCTTTGCAACTTTTCCAGAACTCTGTAAACTCTTACTGTTTGTTTGTTTTTTAAAGAATTTGCTTCAGTAAAAGAAGCGTGCAATTCTACATAAATTAAATTGGACACATGCTAATCCCTGTAAATTTCTTGCCTGCTTGAGAAACACATGACCTCTCTTGGTCAAGTTTCTGGGCCTTTTTGGTGTTGGCAATATAAATTGGGGGGGAAAAAAAAAACCAACAGGGGAGGGGGGAGGTAGGACACCACATCCGAGTAGAGAAATAAGTGACAAAAATCACACCTATGAATTCACAGTGACAGATTTGGATGCACCATGAACAAGCAGCGCTGTGCCTACACTTCACCATGCCTCTTAACCCAGAGCTGCAGCACCCCGCTTCTTGAGGCCCACAGTCCTTATTTCTTATTTCTTAAAGTGTTTTAACTCGCATTACACTATGCAGTAAACTGACAGCCTGACACATCTAAGTTTCTTAATGCTTCTTAAAACACACACAAAGACTTGTACTTTCTTCCCCCACCTTTCAGACAGTCAGAGCCACATCAGCCTACTCCTGGAAGCTAAATTACTGTGTTAACACTGGGCCATGCTGGGCAATACAGAGCCTTCATCCCACAGGTAGCCTGCAAACTCAGAACCCAGGCATGATGGACTCAGCTCAACACCTCCCTTTCCAGGTGTGCCAGAAGGTATCCAGGTCTCCTCACAGCAGGAGCTACTCTAAGCCAGAGTAAACCACCCTTAACATAAGTTTTACTACATTTCACCCATTTCTACATGGCTACTCATGGCATAATCTCCACACCACCTAAGAAATGATGGTGCACAAAGGAAGGCTTGCAGCCTTAACGTTGCCCACCGCAGGAAAAATTCAAAGGCTTTGCATACACCTGCCCAAGAAAACTACAAACCAAGGTACACACATACCATAGCAGACAAACTCTTCTGCCTCCAAACTCAAACGACCAGACTGGGCTTCCAGACGCACTTTTGGGTAAGCAGCATAGCCTCAACTGCACTCCCATCAGCCTTGAGGAGCATTTATGCCTTCCAGAAACAGCCGAGCTTATTCCATGCCACTTCCAGAAGACCTGGGGGAGGGAAGCTGCTCACTAATGGCCCATAGAACTCACCTGTGCTGCCCTGCTTTGCCCTTCCTGAAATACTCTGGCCGAAACACACCTGCATCAAGTCAGATGATGTGACCCAACCCCAACTCAAGATGTTCATTCACCCTTCTGCTCCTCTAATGTAATCTGGTTTTATGGTAATTTAGGGTGTTTCTGTGCGCTGTGCCTGCATCTAGTTGAACAGATCAATGTTCTGTTAGGCTACACAAACAAACATTGCTTTAAAGTTGCTTTTTCTCTCCTTTTTTTTTTTTCCACCCACCCCCAAACAGCTAAAAGTACATAATGGTGCTTTGAACAAGATCCTAAAGAGCTATTTCCATAAAGTGGTCCGATTCTTTTTAGAGATGTAAGTACACAAAATTCTTCAAATGTGGGGGGACAATGAGTGAAGATTAAAAAGAAAGTAAAAGATTAAAAGGAAAAGACCGTAAGAAAAACTCAAAGTGGGGGGAAAGATCAAAAAGAGGATTAACCATGTTACTTGTTGTTTTTCAGAAATTAAAGAAGTATGGAGGATAAGGAATTTGTTTCCTTTTGGCCCTAGAAAAATGCCAATTATGGTAGCTAAATTGCCAGGATCACATATCAGTATGCTTTGGAAATGTGAGAAATGGATGGGAAATATAAACACAGGGCAATAGCTTACAGTTATGTTATGAATTAAGCCACAAAAATATCAAGATTTAGTCACTGAATAAGCTGCCAAAGTTAATCTTTCCTGATGAACTTGAGGAGAATCAGAATAGAAGCAACAGAACTGTAGTTTCACAGATCAAAATTGCCTCGTTCACTCATCTTTGCTATCTCTGGGTCCTCACACACCTAAAATTTCCACTAAAAACCAAAGGTGCACGTGGACGTAAGATGGAGCTCCCTATCTACTGCATGTTCTCATTTTAGGAGGTTTTTTAGAGCTTTAGGGATATAAAAAATTAATTACTCCAAGTCCCTTTTTGGCAAGTGAGCTTATGATACCACCCACACTAGCACAGCTATCGTTTTCCTTTAGATTTTTAGGACGTAATAGCGAAATAACCTTTTGGAAGATGGAGAAACAGCTTCCTTCCAGGTCTTTTAAATGTATGGTGTTTATGGCATATATTTATGCCATACTTTATATTTATGGCAGCCCTTTACAGACAAGGACGACAAAAGGAGGCAGGCAGGGATTTCTGCCACAAGCTTGATGAGCGTCTAAACCTCAGATACGATTTACCAAGATCTACTGGGTAATTTTACCCAAACCAAGTGTTTTTACTGAGGCTCACCAGATGGTTTTGCCGTGCTTGGCTCCCACCGAGGCGAGGCAGGCCAGCCCCGCAGCCCGGCTGGCAGGACCCGGCCACCCGCGGGACTGACAGAGACCTCACGCCTGAGTCTCCATTGCCGTCTCAGGACTGGCACGCTGTCCTGGTGTGAGCGACACAGGACTAATTTCTTTCCTAATGCTTGGGAAAAGCTGTATTTGTGTAAGACTCTGGTGTCTGAATTAGTGAAGATATTTACTGTACAGCCAGCCATGGTGTGTGGGTTTCAAGGTCTCAGTGTTTTCGAGCTCGCCAGGTGCAGGGATGAGGAGGAGCGAGACCCAGGCACTTGACCCAGCCTGGCCAACAGGATTGTTTCATACCATGAACGTCACATCCAATATAAATTAGAAAGTCTGCTGCGAGGCAGGGTTCTCCCCCTTGCTCGTGCTCTTTCCCTTGATGGCACTCCCTTGATGGCGGCGATCCAGAGGACTTCTTGCCCTGGTGCTGGATCCCTGAGCCCTTCCCTTCCTCCTGAAGCTGTAGCACTCGCAGTGTCCGACATTCACTGTCCACTGCTGGGAGTGCACGGCTTCCAACTGATACAGTTGGCTGAGTATAATCCTTGTACTGTATACTCGGGTATCGGGGTCAATATGGGTTCCTTTGTGTTAGTACTGTTAATTATCCAGTTCTATCCTATTAAATCTGTTTATCTTTCAACACCTGGCTTTTCTTGTTTTCTTCCCGATTCCCCTTCCTGGGTGGGGAGGGGTCATCGGGTGAGAGAATAATTGTCTAAGCGACAATAAATTGTTATGGGTTTTCTCAAACCATAACACACGCACACTCTGAATCAGGACTGGATCTGGCAAAACGCTCTGAAACCAAAGCCAGCCTGAAGCGAAGGCTGGCAGGAGCAGTCTGCTTTGGATCCCACCAAGCAAATCCCCAGAAGCCACTCACCGGCAACCCTGATGCCAACCGCACCACGTTGCTGCTCGCACATGGATCACCTGGGACAGCCGCAGCAGTAACGTAGCTCCGCCGCATCCCACGGTGGCAGCTGCGAAGGCAGCAGGGTGTAGTTTCACAGGAGTGCTCCGGATGTAGTTTTATAGGAGACAAGAGTCCGGAAACGGCACACGCTGCTCCCAGCCCTTCCCAAAGGACAGAGGCACGGAGCTCGGCACCCCTCTGCTGCGGGCGGGAATGCCTGTGCCCCGGCTGCTCCTCTCGGCTGCCCCTCGCTGCCCCCACACGCTGCAGGAAAACACATTTTTAGGGATCCTGAGGGGCCACACCATCACCTCCCCACCCCATCCACCGTGCGCTGTCCCCAAGATGCCACCGCCCCTGTGGAAAACTGTATTTGAGCTTCACCTTTAGCGAAAACCACCCATCAGGTTTCTCAGGGAATTCCCAGCATTGTTCGGTCAGTTTTCACAGGCGCCCGGCAGCGGGAAGCCATGGCAGCCCAGCCTACCCTGCTCTCCGCGGCCCCAGGCACGGACACTCACACAAGGATGCTCCAAAGAGATGTCGTCCGTCTCTTAATTGCTGAATTATGAAGTATTACGGGTTAAATGTGCAGAGTACCTGTGTCAATCATCCTTAGAAAGCTAAATTTTTACGGGTATCTTCGCGTGAGATCATCGTATATAAACGCATATAGATGGGGAGGAAAATATTTGTGCAAATGAAACAAGAGTCGGTGAGAAAAAAAATGTGGATAATTATGCGGAGGCATAAGAAAAACTGAGAATATAATTGTGTGCAGCAGAAACAGAGATACCCATGTGAGCGCCGACAGGAGGAGACTGCGGGAAGAAACAGGTAGCTTAACATTTGGTTATGGCCTAAGGGACAAACTTTGCTGAAGACGAAGACACCGAATAGTTAATAAAGCTTCTGAACTGTTTCCAATTCTCAGACAAGGAAGCAATAGTTCTGCTCTTATCAGCGACTGCTCTTTCATATTTGTGTATCGAGCTAGCTTTATTAAATTATTCAGCAAAGGTCAAATGTGATGTGTCTTCCTAGTTTTATTATGATTTTTCATGACATTGCCTGAGTAGTTGAATAATAAACAGTGCGTGTCAAAACGCTGCAGTGCCCGAGCTGTCCTCAGCCACACGGGATTATGAGCCTACTCAGTCACCAGTTCTGAGGCAATATAAATGCCTTAAACAAAGATTTAAACTACGTGTGAGCACTACAAAGTCTTCCTGCTGGAACCACGACGGGAAAGCAGAATGGTGCTCCAGCAGCATGTTTCCATAGTGCTTTTGAAGCCTGCTTGTACAAGAAATACTCTGAGTTTCTGAACCTGACTAACCACCGAGCTAAAGCACTTTGCTGCCTGCAACTGATGAGAAATTCCCAGGCTGTGAAGAGCTGCCCACGAGTGCCAGGAGAGAAAAAGTAGTGACGATCTGACAGACCCTGCTATGGCCACCGAAGCAGGCTGCGATTTTGGTTGTTTTACAGCAGACAAGTATCTTGAACAGATTCAGATCAACTTGTGCGATTCCTTAAGATAACCCTATGACTCCATCTAAAAGCGTGCGCTGATTTATGATAAACGCTGGCTACAGAATAAACTGAAAGACACACAGGACTCTTTCAGGCAGTGGCGAATGAGCATTGCAATGTCATGTACGTAATCTAAACAATTGAACAGAAATTTAGCAATTTAATTTAGTATAGTTGCTCATGTTGTTCCAGATTATTTTCTTTTGGCTCTAGGCAATATCTAGATGTCATTGGAAAAGCCAAAAGAGATTAAAAATGGGATCTTCCAATCAGGATGCAGGTTTTCTTGCAATTATTAAGCGAGCAACAGAAAGTTGACATGAACAATACAAAGAGGTTTATGAAATGAAGCTCTTCCAGGTTTCTGATGATCTCATTGATATTGCCTTAAATTAATTTCTTGTTATTTTATGCAGAGATTCCTTTTACTAATCCACTTCATAGACTTTAAGGTCGGGAGACTTTATGGATAGAAAACATTGAGAAATTTCATGGTGACTTACACAGCAAAAACGTATGCTTTACACGTTAGCAGTAACCAACAGCACTCTGATGAGAGGGAGTACATTTCTTACGTGTATGAGAATATATCACAGAATCCAGACATGACAAACAATTTGCATGCTGTAATCTGTCATACTTGTGAGAAAATGCAAATACATCCTTGCTACATAAATTATTAGTGGTATTTGATAATATGGGGTAGGTTTTGGATTTCCAAAATCAAGTAACTTCGTATTTTTTCGTGAAGTTTAGACATCTAGGTTATAGATCTGTAGCCAGATTATTTAAATTTTAATTTCAACAGACCTTAAATTAGGGCTTAAAAATCTAGCTCTAATACCGCGTATATGCAGAAACGGATTTCTGAGGATTCAGATCCTGTTTAACAATCAGCTATTTTCAGTGAATGTTTGTAGATTCAGATGAGCATTTTGTGCCTTTCAAAATAGCTATAGAAAGGTACAGCTCAACAGCATTTGTCAAATGGAAAGACATGAGACTTTTAAGCAATATTGAGTAGAAAACCCTATGTGATTATTGGAGAAAAATGTTTATTTATAGATTTTGTTTCAATGGGATACACTGAATTATCCAGGGAAAACATAAGAATAATAAGTGCAATTAAAAATAACTCTTTTCCTAGCTCATTCATTAAATATGACGCATGCTAAAATAGAGGAACTGTTACACGTACCAATGTAAGTATATGCTGAAATGTATATATTGGGTATTTCAATAGGAGTAGAGGTTATCTGTAGATGAAGGGAGATTTAAGTGCAAAGAATAAATTAAAAATTGTAGTTGTGCCATAAGGAATAAATATTTTTTCATCAAAGCCTGTCTCTCAAGAATTTCCATTTCTTCTATCTATGAGATGATAGGCAGTTGGTTAAGCAGCTGTTGTTATTTATTTCCATCTTGTAAAATATGCAGCACCTCCCTGAAAAAAAGAGGAAGGACCCTGAGATCCACCCTTTGTGCACTCATCGGTGAGGATGAGTTTTGGACTCCATTGCTACGCGCACATTCCTCCAAGCTATTCCGTGGCATTTCTGTCAAACGCAATATCCACGGCAGGCTCGAGCCCCTTTGACTCTGCAAGTGTTCAGGATTAGTATTCCAGAAACACATGTGGCTCCCAAGAACCTCTTCAGCCTTGACAGTGATAACAAGAAGGGATCAAGAGTACCCCAAGCAACCCCTTCTTGCTCTGTCAAAGATTCCTATGGCACATCATAAATCAGGAAACTGCTTAGTCCCTCTGCCCCAGGCTCCTCGCTTCCTCTGGGAAGAGCTCATCCCGGTTACCCGCTCGCACAGCTCAAGGGCTGGATGATTTTCTCCTTATCTGTCTTGTTTCCAGGCTCTCCTGCTCTGCCTTGGTCTCTCACGCAAGGAAGTGCTTAGGAGACGCTTAAAAAGAGGACGGAGCAGCCAAAATGCCCGCTGCCTAACCTCAGCAGCACTGCAGGGATGGAGGGGGAGATCACCACGTGGGAACAGAACAGGGCAAACAGGGAAGGTGGCATTTTTCACTCATCCTGTGACACAGGTACACCCTTTCCGGGAAGGAGACTCATACAGACACCACCCACTTCCAAACCCTGCAAGCAAGAGAGCTTTCACCCTGTACTTTACAGCAAAGGGGTTGCAAGTGGGGAAAAAAGAGGCTTATTTGACCTTTGCAGTAAGCCTAGGGCACAAGATCAATGTCAAGGATCAAGTCCTCCGGGAGGGGAAGGAACATTGAAAGAAATCAGAAAAATTAGCAGTTTAGAGCAGAGAATCAGTATTAATAAGGGACTTTTAAATTTTAATTGTCACAGAAATTAAACGCCTATCAGAGAAACAGAAACTGGAAGGAAAAAAAGAAGTCTCCTTTCCCTGTTTTTCAGCATTTTTTTAACATTCTCTTTTCAAAAAGTATATTCCTTTTCCAGCAGAAGAGGGGCCAGAGTTAAAAGAACAAACTAAAAATAAAACAAAACTCAAACGCGCACAGAACTAGGAGCTGAAAGGAATGTAAGGTGGTTGCACCCCCCACAAAAGGGTGAGGAAATTAAATGTCCACCCAGCCTAGTGTGGAGTAAAATCTCCTCACACATCGGTGTGCAACTAAAACTGACTCCAGTCGTTTTGAAGGGCCTTCCCTATGTTTCAGTCAGCTTGTGTGTAAGCCTATCAAAAAACTCTTGAGGCTTCCAAGGAAAAAAAAATAAATTCAGGACAGACACCACCCATGACCCATTACAAAGTTCCTGCACTGCATGAAACCATGCCAGTTACCCTACTTGGGCTGGGTTTAAGCCTATTTTCTTTTCTTTTTGTTTAAATGCGCCGCAAAGGCACCAGGCTGCTCCCTTGCTGGGGAGACGTCCTGCTAATTCCGACAGCACTTGAAAAACGCGGAGTCCGTGAGCGAGCACAGGGCTGGGGGCGGCACAGCAGCGGCACCTGGGCACATCCGGCAGCCCGAGGACGGGCGCACAACACGCTCATATAACGAATACAGTTTGCGTTGAAGATAACATGGTTTATTTCTTCATGGTATTCAGATTAAAATGTATCAATGTATTTAGCACAATACTACATTTTAGGACAAAATCATCAGTGCTTTGCAAGTCTTCATAATGTTTATTCATTATAAATAGTAAATATTTACTGAACTTTTTACATGAAAGACATTTGTTTTCTTTTTTGTTGGTTTTTTGTTGGTGGTTTTTTTGTGGGTTTGTTTTTTTTTTTACAACACGTGTGTTGTTGTAGAGGCTGCAACACAAAGATAGTATTTCATTTTTCCATCACTCTTAAGACCAATGTGTGAACTAACCTCTGTACTGAACCTAGTCTAACTCACTACTTCATAGTCCTTAACGCTAAAAGGAATGTATTTGTGTTCTGCCTCCCTCTTTGTTCCAAGAATAGAGAGAAATAAATAACACCGCCTTCCATCTTCTTCTTCCTCTCAACATCACAAAACACAAATTTATTGACATTCTAAAATGTCACAATGCAAACTTCTTGTAAACCTTGGTTCCTATATTTTCTATATTGGATATTGCTGTATAATTTAAACAAACGTGCCAAATACAGGTCCATCTCTGTCCATGTCCTGTACATCACTAAAAAAATGTAAACGTAATCATTTCTTCGTATTGTTTCCTGAAAATGACCTTTAAATCATGATTAGCAAGCTGGATTTTAGTTGTCCAGCAGACTGCAACATTTCTGTATTTTATCATCAGGAATTATGCACTGCAAAAATAAAAGTACCTGCAAAAATATAGTTCTGATTCTATCTATATAACTTTGGATGATCCCAAAGTTTGTGTGAGGTACACGGTATTGCACATTGCTAGGCAGTCGTGAAAAACCAGTCGCGTCGTCGTTGATTTTTTTTTCTCCCATGTTTGTTCAAAAAGGTACAACGGACTAGGAAAACTCCACATACAAAAAAAGGTAAAATCTGTTTTTCATGTTACACAAGATCTCATTTCTTGGTAAAGCAAAACTTGTAAGTGACATTTATTGACAGCATGATTACAAAAGCGTGGGAAGGTAACCAATAAGTTGCTCTGGAAGTCTTTCGCACTTATCCTAGCTTCCTATGGATTGTGACATTTCCTCTTGATGACAATTTCCAGTGTGTAAAATGAAAGAGGTTCTCGCCCTTGCTTCAGAAACCGAGCAGTTTTAAAGTTAGACTAAAGTCAGCACTAGATGTCAGATGAGTCAGAGTACGCAGAGCTCAACTGCTCTAAGTTTCAAAATGTTCCATTTGTCCCAATCAATGCACATTAATTTCAACAACAAAAAATGGAATGTTTTGCCAGGCAGTGATATTAAATACTGCTCTGTTTTGTATACCCACTCATAATGAACCATGTCGCGTTTATTTATTCGTTATTGCTTTTGGCCTTTGTCTTCTGTATAGCTTTGTCCAGCCTTCAAAAGTCTACTAAAAGCTATGACTGGAGAGAACATCACAAGCCTGCTTCTCTCAGTGGGACTGCCCCAGTTTAGACTGCAGTGTATTGAGAAGATCCCTCGTATCCAAGCCTTGGAGTGAGACCGGAAAACAAGACCAGCTTTAACTTGAAGTGGACAGTTCATTTATGCAATATCTGGCTTCAGATAATGAAAGGCACCTGCAAAAAAGCAAAAGAAGCTTTTTAAGTCATGCTGTGACAACCTCACAGCATGGGGCCATGCCAACTACAGGCTGACATTGTCATATTTAATACTGATATATCAAAGGAAAAGGACTAATATTTTTATTCCTAGGACAAGTTTGACAAAACTCTATGTATCTGGGATTATATACTGTAATGATTCTTGAGCTGACCTCATTAAGAACATGTGTTTCTAATAGTGGAATGCCAGTGGTTATTTCATTTTGGACAACCCTTATGTTTTACCTAATGGCAATCAGGTTTCATGTCTCAACAATTAATAACATCAAGATGTTGTTGACATCGCTTAAGAAAATAATTATGCAGCAGAAATCTTGCTCGAACAATCAGCGATCTCACCAGAGCGCTCCGTTCGGCTTTGGAGAGAAGGGGCAGTCGGCCATCAGGATCTCTTTGTTACGGACAGAAAACACGGCGTGCTGATAAATGAGTACAATATTGCACCTCGCAGCGCGAGTGCCCAATACTCACTTTGTCCATACTGTCCGTACTGGTAGCCTGTGACGGGGTCCATGCTGTAACCGGTGGTGCTGTAGGTCGGAGGGCAGTAGGACTGGGATGTAGGCAGGCTGTCTAAACTCTTCATGTGATCCAGCCGCTGGCTGCAGCTGGCTGAGACAGTGGTGGTGGGCTCCAGGCCCCCGGTCAGAGGGGACAGGGCATAATCGGTTTGGGGCTGGTGAGGCACGCCACCGTGGTTAGTCAGGAGTCCCATTACCTGAAATGAAAGGTCGCACGATAGAAAGAGTTAAAACACGTGAAGAACTGCACTGCGTACAAAGCCACGGGACTTCTCAAGCCTATCATTTGATTTCCTAAAGTTGGTATTCAAACTATGCTTTGAGTAGCTAATCCAAAGAGGAAGTGGAATTTGGTTGCACCATCGACCAAACGAAAAACTGATGGGCCAACAACCAATAAAAAGTGATACCGAGGGCAAAGGCGGAAAAATCATTTTAAATATTTCTATGATTTTGGAGTGCCTGATCCACCCGTGCCTCAGCTGGGATCTTGGCAGACGTTTATTCCTCAAGGACTCAATTAGAAGAAGAATAAGCAGCAAGTAGTGGCTCTTTAGCCACGCTGTTCTGCATGATCTACAAACAGAAAAGAGCTGCAATAAAACTCATATGTTTGGGGGGGGGTGGGGGGGTGGTTCCCCCCAGGATCAGCAGTCATTGAAATGAAATTAATTTGGAGCGGGTCACAGCAACGCTGCGGCTGGAAGTAACAAAAAAGAATCCCAGCATCCGGAACAACAAGAATATGTGGGAAAGGGGCAGAGCAGCCGTTAAGTTCTGCTGCACATGCCCTGTGCACTGGCCTGGGAAGAAGTGAACAGGACAGACTGACGTGCCAGTGGTAACGCCAGTTCTCAACCACATCTGCTGAGTCACAGGACCCAACACAAATGGTCAGCCATTCCAGACCGGCTTCAAGTCGACTGTGACTCCCTTGATAAACTACTTGAATAGAACTGTTATGAAATCAGGATCAGTTGAAAAGAGAATGCAGGAAAATATGTGTCTGTCCCTGTAAAAGCCCAGCCGTCTAGGCCATAATTTCCAGTAGAAAAGCACAAAAAACAATTTCAAAACCACCTGTGCTTTCAAGCAGGAGCGAAGGAAGCTACAGTAGTAAGTTACTGTTGTACAGAAATCACTCACGCTACAGCTTGCTGTGCGTTTCCTTTCCCAGCACCTCTCCGTAATACATTTTGAAAATAAGTACTACTGAGAGAACTGCGTGTTTCTGCTGGAATAATCTGCACTTCAAAGCCTGAGAAAAATTCTGCCACTTATAACGGACAGATGATGCACATCTTCTGCCAAAACAGCATATTCTGATAATTTACAGGTTGCTCTTCCTCCAAAAAGGCATTACAAATATCTGACATATGCTATTTGATAATCATTTTGCTTTACTGCACTTCTTACACTAAACTAAAAAGTAATTATTAAAATTGAAGTCTCTTTTGTAAAGAAGAAGTCTATTCTCATACGACCATGCCTGGCTCCTAAAGGTCTGATGCTCCTTCTTGAATTGCGTTTATTTTCTATTGCAAAATAAAAGGTATCATTATTGCAGGGAGCTTGTAGTCCCAGCTCTGAGTTGTGTTTGTTTTTTAATAAATAAATGAAACAAGCCCCAGGGATCATGAGTTAAGTAGGAAGGAAGACCTTCCTACTTAATCCAGATCTTGCAAGTCTGATAAGGAGAAGAGCAAGAGGCACAAGCAGAGCACTTCAAAAAGAGACACCATGATACCCGCATCAAGAACACGAAACATCTCTGCATCAGATGCACCCAGGACTTCTCACCGGGGGGAAAACCACTGAGAAAAAAGTTCAATTACTCCTTAGAGCACTAGAATGTTCATTTCTGTTTCACTAAGCAGAACAACATGAGTTTAACTGAGGGTATTTTCTGAACGTTTCACAAACTGAAGTATTAATGCAAAAAGAAATGTCAAAATATACCCAAAGACTTTATTTAAGTACTGAACTCTTATAACTTGTAAGTTAAAAACACAAAAGAAGAATTTGTATACAGGCTATAAGAGATTTTCTATTTAATTCAAATAATCTCTTCAATGTATAAAACCTATTAAAAGAATTTGAGGTTTACATAAAACAATTTTCAAAAATCTCTAGAATCACCACAGATTGAAAAATCATGTTCTTTGCCCAGCAACCTGCACAGCATTTTGTCCCAAACCCCCCTAAAAACTGAAATAACCAGGCTCTCAACTTTTTCTTCTAAAAAATGATTCCTGGAAAGTACTAAAATGTCTAAAGATTATTTTAGTAAGTTTTTTTCTTTTAGGAATTACAAATATTTCTCTCATACCTCTAGAAAATTATTTGGTCCTGAAAGTCTAGCATGCTTAATGACATTGCATCAGCAGGATATAATACTAGAACCTATGTTCATTTAGGTTGTATTAATCCTTGTCCTTTAACACTAATAGAGTTAAAAGAAGAGAAAGATCCACAAAAAACACACATAGCCTAACTTAAATATTTACATTGAAAATTACTACTTTGGAAAATATTTATGTTGGCACAAGTATCATGGTTTTGACTACAGTTTAAAACACACAGGGTTTATCAGAAATCTGAAATAAGCGCATAGCCCTTTCCATTCCCACACAGCACCTACGCGATAGCGATATTTATGGGGCTTTACCATGTTCTGTACCAAGTTCAAGTGCAGGGAGAAGGGGCCAGTCTCGCGTCGCCCTCGCAGCCCCGGCGGCCGCCTTCTCTGCGTGAGCGCGCTCACATCTCACGCTGCCTCTACCTGCGCTTGTAGGACCGATGGCTGAGCTGGGCAAACAGCTAGTTTACCAGCTATATACCTTAACTAAACTTTTTTCTGTTTAATATTTTCAATAGACTAGAGCCCAAGACAACATTATGTGGACTTTGCCAGCAAAAACAGGGAACTCAAAAACTTGGGGATTGGAAGTTATTTTAGAGTTAGAGATTAGCCTTGAAATTTAAACCTGGATCCCAATTTGGTCTCAAAAGCCACTCAGATTTCAGCAACATCTATATTTGGATGGAGATTTATCTCCTCTGACAAACTAAAATTAGCATTTGATGAGATTTACTTTAAAAAATTTAAATTAATCAGATAATACAAGTCTTTAGGCATCCTTTTATTAAGCGCATATGCACCCAATAGACACTTTGGAGCAGAACTGCCACGGCTCACTATCTTTGAGCTGGAGGAAACTGAAGTTTGAACAGTAACCATCTTCTCAGAAATAGCTTCTTCAGAGGCCTTCAGGATCATCCTGCAGTTGATTAGTATCTAAATAATTAGATTTTTGGTCACGTCTGTTTTGAAAGCTATAAGGGAAGTCGCCTCAGGGCAGAAGTCTTTCGTATGGTATGTGCCATGACCTTATCACCCATACAAGGAGTTACAGGAAGGGCATGGCTGACTTTCACCTAATCAATTAGAAAGCCATTAATGGGCCACGGCTGCAAGATGCTCAGCACCCTCCGCTTCGTGGTGTACAAGAGACACGCAAAGATCTGGATTTTGCAACTCAGATCTTCCGCTGGTATGGAACAGCATAGTTCTAAATAGGTAAACAGATCTGATTGTTTTACACTAATTAAGAAAGAAAATAAATTTGTTCAATCCATATACCATCCAAGTTACTAGAAAATATCTGCTTCCCTCTGAATTACTTTGAGGAGGCCCAAGGAGTAATTGTCAGCTTTGCTGATCTGGATCCCAAAGAATTTGGAAGAAGCATCAAGGGCTGATCTAACACCTAGAATCAAATGGTGCCGTAACTATTCAATTTATTTTAGTAAAGTCATCCAATAAATGCAAAAAAAAAAAAAAAAAATCAGGCTGTAAGGTTTTTGGCTACATCTACTTTGTTCTCATTTTTTAAAAAACACGAGCAGAAATGTTCACGCATAGCCTTTGAGCTTGTCTAATAAAATACAGTATATATAATTAATAAAATGGTTCTGTTAGAAAACAAAGGTGCAACTAGGAATAAGCAAAGAGAAGACAGTGAACTGCAACAACCAAGCTCTACAGCAAAGTTTTCAGAGAGTGCATCCCAAGCGATCCAAAATATTCCTTAGGACAAATCCCTTGCTGGTGAGATCAGCACAGCATCACTAGCTGAGAATATGATCCAGAAAGAGAAAGTAAATGATAAAAGCCTTAAAGACCGTGTAACGCAGCATCTGGTCCATTATCAGCTATTAGAAAATATTTCCAGTATCAACAAAATAAAGGCCATTAAACTGAGAAAAAAGCTTATTCTATTTAAATAAAACATGCCTGTTAATGTGGTTGGTATTTTAGGATGTAGGACCTACCAATAGGCACAATAAAATTCTCATATGTTTTAATTCATTTACGCATGCCTGCATTTAATATGCTTTGTGACCATGTCTGCAATTAATATGATTTATGAGAAAAGAACATGTGCAATATTTTTTGGGTACAGTGATACATTTTTTTCCCCTCCTGTGAATGAAAGATTTAATGAAACAGCTCAAGGAAAATTGTTGGCAGTTAACGTATTAAGTTGAACTGACAGAATCATGAGTAAACTTTAGTGGAGTTAATGATATCCTCTTATCTGACCCTGACACATTTGCAGCATGTAATTTACAGAAGCTCTGTCCAGGGAATCTTGACAAATGCTCCTAACGATGTCAGGGCAATGTTCCATTCTAATGTAAAACAGATGTGGGTCAGATACCCTCATTCATCACTAACACTGAAAATTTCAAACTCCTTCCGAGATGAATGGCGTTACCTGCTGTTGACTCTTTACACCGTCGAAAAATCTCTCCAAAACAAAATCTTGCACAAGCAAGAATGCCAAAAGGATGGGTCTAATGCATTAGGAATGAGAGATTTTAGAAGACTGATTAAAATTAATTAGTTCCATGGATCTCTACCTATAGGATCCTAGAACCATGTTGCTGCTTCGTTTTATATATACGAGTATTTCTGCCAAATACATGAAGAAACCTAACAGAAAGCATTTTCCTGCCAAAAGGCAAGCACTGGGCACCACATACTTGTTTAATGAAAACAGAAGCAAATACACTGACTTTGAACATCTGATAATCTGACCTTCTGCATACTCATATCAAATGAGACCTCATACTGATTTCACACCACTAGACATTCGTGGTAGCTACACTGAAATCAGAGAAGGTGCACTGGTGTACGTTTAGGGTAATTAAGAGGATAACATGATCCTTCATGAATTATATTTTTATCTACAGGAGATTACTAATGTTCACAACATTATCACAGTCTGTCGCTGAACTTGTGTCTTTTTTCAGGTGCTAGATCATGGAGTCACAGGGCTACATAACGTTATCAAAGTAATTCAAAGAGATGCTAATTGTCAAGCTCCTGGTTGTATGGAAAAGCTTTAAAAATGTCAAGACAACTGAAAAAGTAAAACAGAAACCCCAAAGAGGAACATATGCTCACAATTTTATATATATATATGAACATATAAGTTTATATATAAAATTAAACATCTC
>VZSF01009655.1:187035-211046 GCA_013398295.1 Chionis minor
TATATATTTAAATTCAAACAGTACTCAAGTTTTTTTGCTGGCAGATGGCCAGGGGATGGGATCTGCAAAGCCTTCATGGGATGACTCTCGCCAAATTCAGCGTTTGGCCCTGCAACAGCAGCTATTGCGTCATCTACACCTACATGGCTGGATTTACCAACAGGAAATTGCTACAAAACCCTAGCCACTTAGGCAAAAGCAGTAAGTTATCCATAAATGTGGGGGGAAAAACAAGATAATGGAGAAGCGTAACTGGAGGAATCGAAGCGGTAAGGAAGGGTTCGTGAGGCTCCCATTAATGTACATGCCATGCCTTCTATCTAACCAGCACTGGGGAAAAAACAAGTATTTTGCTATTCGGACTAGGGGAAGCCTGTTTGTATTGTATTTATATTCTTTGTATTTGACTCAGCACTCAGCCTTTCTTTTATAAGAAAATTATTACTCTTACTGGTAAACCAGCAAAAGTCAAGATAAACTAGTTATCTCTAGAGAGGTAGGAAGTTTTGAAGGAAATTGAGCCCAATGCATTTAAAGATGGGTAGTGGCTTTCTAGAGTGACTTTCCTAAGGATGAAAATCTGCTCTCTCAGATCCCATGGTAATATATGCTTTTCAATGAATCATGTCACGGTATTTTTAGTACCTTTCTTTGGAAATCTAAAATATAGAGCATAATTAAGGACTCGAGTAAGCCACCTGTGATTACTCTTGACAAAGCCCTCATTCATGTACCAGTCCTTAATCAAATAAATATGCAAGTATTCAGATTCCTGTTGGTATTTCTATTTTGTACATTAATTAAAGAATTAAAAATTCACCAATCATACCAGTCATACACTCCATGAAGGGCTGACTCATACTTTCACTTAACAAGTGGTTCAAATTGAACTTCTACGTGCAACAAAAGCAAAAAATTATTTTAAGGGCTGCAGTGATGCTGGATACTCAGCCTACATATATCCTAAATGGAAAAAATTATTACAGAGGGAGATAAGTCAGTTTTGCGAGCAGTATCATTAAAAAAGGGTTAAGAATACCAAGAAACTGATACTTTTTACATAAATCATGTTATTCTACTATTACATTTTTGTATTTAAGAGCTCTACATTTTTTATTGTATTTCTGAACATTTATTGTCATGAAGTTACAGTACAATTGGCTTAAATTTCCAGAAAAGTGCAGGGCTTTTTGTATCTCCATGTAAGATTCCTGAGCTGTAAGAGGAGACCTGTGTTTTGATGGCTGAAGCCGCACCCACCAACCCCAACTTCTCTGGCAAGGTGGGGATGGAGGTGGAAATAGGCCCAGAGAGAGAAGTTCAGGTGGACATTCAAAATGTAAGGTCACCTGTTTATTGTTTTTGTTATATTAATATATTTTATTATATATGTTATATATAAACATATTTATAGTATTTAAAACATTACAATATTTACAAAATAAATAATAAATGTTATTATTCATGCACAATAACAATTACAAAACTATTGGATCCCATCTATTTGTACCCACTCCAGAAACAGAAATAAACAATCCCATTAGCTGAACTTCTTTTTTTTATTTAAAAAAATCCCAACGAACAAAAAAAAACCCCAACCTTGTGCTCATGAAAATGTTATCATGTGAATTAACTTTCTCCCTCACAAAGAAATTCCTGACTGCTGTATCATGTTCTTGGGTCATTAAGCAAAGAGCTCCCAAAACCAAGATCATTGTGACAAAGATCATGAGCTTCTCATCAGTGTGGGACTTGCATCCAAATGAAATGTTTCTGTGGCAACCAACTGGACAGTAATTCAACAGAAGATATAGGAAAAAGTATAATAAGTTAATAGTTGTGCTTTTTCCCCTCTTGTCCCACTTAATGAGGGAATGCAAGTTTTTAGCCACTGGTTCCTGTGTTCCCCTTAAAAATAGAGTCAGCAGGACAATATGAACATATCTAACTGATGCGACAGCTGCCATCAGATCCATACTTTAGGTTAATGAAAACCAAGTGCTCTCAAAGACTTAAGAGAAGCCAGTTGCCCAAGATCTATCTCACCAAAAAGAGTTACAGGATAATTCTTAAACTCAGGCAGTGAAATGTTTTGACAGTAGAAGAAAGAAACCCAAGAACAGCTTGCATCTTTACTACTGTTCACGGAAAAGCTTGGAATTTTCTTATCAAGATTACTTGTGAGCTCCACGTAATAGCATGAAAACTGCAGCTTTGTTAAAGACTGTTCTGACCTTCTACACAACCATTCAACATGGAGTCCACTTCCCATTTTGAAACTGCAGTCTTTAAAGCTACTGGTTTGACTCGATTATGGGGGAAGATGACAAGGAAGAGGAAAAAGTAGAGCTCAGAAGTTTTCTAGAGGGCAAGGAGGAGAAATAATTATGTCCAGCAGGAGACAGATTACTCACATTTGGTTTTTTTCCAGTAAAAACTTAACACTGCAGTACTATTTAAGCCTGGGTATCCTACAGGTTAAATACAAGAAGCAAGCAGCCTCGTGGGCAGCAGCGCGAGCAGAGATCGCTGCTCCACCCGAACCCACGAGCAGTCTAAAACGGCACGCTTCAAAACTGCCTGAGCCGCATGGTGGAGGGCAAGCTCTGCTGCTTTGACATTAATAAAAAGCACATGACAAGGTCAAGGGATGCCCGTGTACACCGAAAAAGCCTTTTTCCTTATCTTAAATGAAGCAGTTCAAAATATTGATATCCTGTCTTAAAAACAATATGCTCTCCAGTAGGACCATACACCTGCAGTTGCAAGACAAATGTTTTGCAGTCGCTCTCCTGCTTTCCGTGGAAGAACCAGAGATGAGTGTTAATGCTGGGATCAGAAAGTGACATGCCAATTCAGAGGCACGCTTAAGTCCCGTACACACAAATTAACACATAGATATGCTACTCCCTAATAATTTTGAGTTAACAAACGTTTGTTAAAAGAAAGTGCACTGAGCAACTGAAACCTAATTTGAAAAGGAAATACAATATTCCTGTAAATGTATGCATGAAAGCCAAGCAGCTTCATAATAGGCATAGAAAACATAAAAATACGCAATTTACATATATTACACACTAATAATCTCTGTTCTGACATTATATTTAAAGAGCTCTGGCTGAGATAGCGTGCTTGCAGTTTGGTCGCTTTTTCATGAAATATAAACAAGGGCACTCCTGGCTACCAGTTCCCCGAGGCATTAATCTCTCTTATTCCTGCAAAAGTCAGCCCTTTGCAGGTCTGTAAGACAGAGGTTCTCTCACCACAGCCAGGTAGTAACGAGTAAAACAGATGAACGAGGAGAATAATCAGTCACGTAAAGGAGATCTGCAGATCTTGTTTTGATGTTAAAACACATGGCATATTACCAAGGTGGGACTCTTTCTGTTCTCTTATTCATTTAAACAAGCACAACAACATTTTCTTTCCCAGCCGGAAAGACAGGTATGTTGTGGAGCATTCTGCTTCCTAAAACTGACCAAAACATAAAATCTTCTCTAACTTTCAAGTTCACAGTTAACACGATAAAAATAAAATCCCAGCACCCTAGCCATCTCTGCTTATCCTCTGCCTTCACCCAGTGCTTGCCTTAAACAACATACTTGTCCATCATACTCAAGGACAAAGTAAGAAAGGAAACACCCTGCGTGGAAAATAAAGATTCCCCGGGGCTCTGCGTGTCAGACCCTCATTTGGAATAAATTGAAGTCAAAGGGGAAAAGAAGGTTTAAGTCTGGTAAGAATATGACACCGTGAATCTTAATATTAGATTTTGTTCTGCACGTTCTGAGGGTTTTTTTAAAAAATCACAATAGATTATTTGGGCTTCAGACAAAGCTCCCCCCCCCCCCCCCCCCCCCCAAACACGTTCACAATGTGTGTAAATTCAGCTTTACGTACAGTATATCTGCAGCACTTGCCTGGGAGAGAGACAGTGGTGGGTGGAAACATTATGTTAATTGCTCACACACCCAGATTTACTGTGGTCAAAAACCCACCAGCTAGTAAAAGGACCCTCTCTCCTTCTCATCTAAATTCCACGCACACACGCAGGGCACTGCAACATGCCCACTCAGCAGGAAAACTCCCGTTTCTCTTTCTTCATGAAACCCCCAACACAGGACTGGCTTTCGACTCGCCAGCCACCGCTCGGCAGCACCTGGGCACCTGCAGGAAGAGCCCCGAGGAAGCGTGACAAGGGGACACACTGCAATACACCCCACGACTAAGGGGCATTTCCCACACAGGAACATCACAACATACATAACCGACATCTGAGGCTCTTCTTTCGGGCACAAAGCACAAGCGCTGTTTTGCTAGAATCCCACGGCACATAATTTGCATATTTGGGGCTGTATCACTTCCTTATAAAAACGCAAAGCCTAAGTATGCCATTTTATACATACACACATTTTTATACGCATCTCTAAGCTATTGTTTAGGCCCCAAAACTGTTTTGGAGAAGCTGTTGGTAACACTGCGTGAATTTAGGGCTGGGGTTTTTTGTTCATTTGATGGAAAGACCTTTATTAGTCAGTGAAGGTAACAATTCAGTCGCCAAGAAGCTGTTCAAAATCTAAATGGATATAAGTAATCTGTATGCAGTCAGCAATGAACACCATGTCAGCTTCTGAGTGACCTGCCTTCGCTTGAACCTGTTGGTAGAGGTGCAGGACACGGCCAGAAACTCTAAGCCCTGGGGTAGGAAAAGGTTTCAAAAGTCTAAGGAAAAGCAACACAAAACAGAAGTTTCATAGCGTAAAGACAGGGTTGGGTGTAAAGAAGCACAGTAACTGATTAAAGTCATCTAATCTGCTCCAGGATCTCTTTTTGATTATATCAAACCTCAAATCAGCAAGACTTCGGGGGGAGGAAACCCAGCCTCACTTTTTTGTCCCACTTTGCCCAGACATCACAAGATTTCTTTACTGTTGCGCTCCATTTCTGTGTCCTAGACAATAAAAGCTTTGTGAAAGCAAAAAAAGCTCACATATTCCATAGCCAGAACCAACATACATTTAAACTGACACTAACAACTACTTTTGATGGATTAACGCTGAATCCCAGAGACATTTCTGTGGAAAATTGTGGAAGCCTCGCACACTACAAAACTGGTCATTTAAAAAAAAAAATGAAGCAACTAATATAATGTCATGGCTTTTGTTGGAGATTGCATTTAGAAATCAGAATTCTTTAGAACAAAATCCATTCAAGTCTTGTTGGAAGTATCTCCGTTTGTTTTTCTGTTGGTATTTTTTTCCTGAGGTTTCAAGCCATAAAGTTTTGTACCCCACTCTATGCTATAGGAATCTGTGAAACTTAATTACATTTACTGTTACAAAAAAGGGTTTATGAACTTTTGCCTTTGGGCAAAAATGTTTATTTCATTGCCTTTGTTATTCATTCTTTTCAACTCCAGTGCCTTTGAACTTTTCAGCTGCACAGAGTTATCACCGTTGCACAGGAACCAGGAACTGTACTCCCGAGATGCAAACCACAAGTTGAAGAAAACGAAGGAGGCAAAGATATACGAGTCGTTATTTTGGCCACCCTTTGTGCCATTAAAATCTCATTTTCTGCCTATTAGAATGCCCTCTCCCCGCTTAGGCAGTGGTGATAGTCAGTGATTAGTGTGTAATTGAGTATAATTGTCTTTTCACTTTTCATTTGTGTCATTCTGAGCTTCTCTCTGTTTTTCTAACCACTGAGAGGAAAAAAGGGTAGAAAGAAGATAAAGCTGTTAAAACTCTCACTTTCAGCCCTGAAGAGATTCCTGATTGTAATTATAGATTGCATCCTCTTTGTGACTTCTCAGAATTTAGTGGACATCTCTTTCCAAGCACCTGGGCAAAGCTCTCGCTAATAAAATAAACTACCATCTATTCAAGCTTTAACTAATAATGTCAGCTTCAGACAGATGCCGCGTGTAGGAAAATTTAACCAACCTTTTGACACTCAATTATCAAGGCAATTTATTAACATGCTTTCCTAAAAAGAGCTCATGCAAATTAGAAAAACAATTATGGTATTCATGCATTTATATATTGCCAAAGAGCAGTAATACTCCTAATTTATATATTTATAACTCGATTATAGCTCATCTCATTGCACACTGCTCAGCCCTTGGAACTCTCCTCGTACAACTTCTCTGTAATTTTCCTGGACCATTTGGTAAAACCTTGGTGAGGTTATCTTAAAGAGATATTTTATTCACAGAAAAACTACATGATCTACTTTCTGTACCTAGCCACTGATCTTCAGGAAAATACCAGTATGTAACAAATGCTTGACAACTGAATGTAAACACGAAGCCCGCATGATTACATTATAAATCACTTGAAATTAAATATAAGCTATGACTCTTGATTCAGCCAGTAGAAGGAAAAAAATAAAAAAAAAGAAAAAAAAGAAGGAAACTAGCAAACTGAAATCATGTGGCTTGTATAAAGAATACATTATGGTTTAAATTTGGCAATTCATTATACTGTGGCCTGAGGGAATAGACTCTTTGGTTCTGGTATACAGCAAATCCTCTGTCTGAAAACACAGGACTGACCTGAGGTGAAAGGCCATTGCCAATGGCAGGGTTCATGGGATTTGAGGGCCCGGACGGAGGCACAAAGCTGTCTGTATAGCTGGAAAATCCATGCCTGGTGCTGGGTAGGCAATAGGCAGAGCTGCTCTCTGGATTCGAAGGGAGGCTGCTTTGGTGTACAGTGCTTGGAGGGAGAGGCTGAGGTCTATGGACGGTACTGCTTGGATCAGACACGGCTAGAAGCAAAAGAAACATGTTGATATGTTTTCCTCCTTTTTTCTCGTGTAAGGTCATTGTGAGAAGCTCAACTCGACAGAATTGGCTCGGGACCTACATCTAAGTACTTGTTAAATAGAAACGTACATCTTTAATATTGCTAGATATCTAACTGGCCAGCGAGATTACACAAAAATTCTTAAATAGAGTGCAAAAATCGTAACAACTGACACATGCAGTTTTCAGACAATCCTTAGTGGGCACATATTTCTCAGAATTGATACAGCAATATTTTTCAAGAGATATACACATACACACACACACACACACATATGTACGTAAAAAATGAAGGAAAAGCTTTATTTGCTTAGAAGACTGGTAACAGGTTTTCCCCTCCTGGTCACAGCACAGAAACTCTGCCGTGATTTGTAGTGAACATAGCAATGGATGGGAGAAGCTCTGGGATTTGAAAAATTCCCTTAATTAGAACATCCACCAACAGTTAGGATCCAAATCTCAAGGAGGGAGCAAGGAGAGTAGAGGAAATCATTTTGTAAAATTCACCTGTAAGGTTTTTCTTTAACAGTAAAATCTAGTGTAGCCTAGATTTGAGGCTGTGGTCATCGTCCCCCTCCCCCCAAATCTATCAAAGGTCACAGAATTTCTGATAACATTAAGACAAATTTTTACCGTACTGAGACTTGCTACTATCTGATGTGAAACAAGATGGTCTGAATAGCTGTTTTTTCCACCATCAGATAAATATTCAGAGTACTTACAGAAGTTTCCAGTGCACCACCGTCAAAAGCAACAAAAAAGACGGAATGCAACTGCTGCGTCCTTCCCCGCCACGCCAAGCGCTCGCAGCCAAGGAGTCCAATGCAACGGAAGGGCAGGGAAGCACGTACATCGTTTTACCAACACTGCACCGCTGCCATGTGGGAGGCTATTATTTCTCAAGCTGGCACCCTTTACGTGTAACCAGCCCTTTCTTGCAGCAAAACCAACCCAAGTTCTTACATGCTTAAAATAGTCAGTCTGCAAGGTCCTCACTGACTCAAACCCTAAATTAGCCAACGTCTCTTTTTCTACTTTAGAGAAGAAAATATTTCCACAGTGGATCAACACAGAAAACCCCCCAACAACACTGTTTTAACCAAGTACCTGTTGGCTACTGTACCTTGCGGTATGGAGGTGGGTTGATAGGAGGGCTCAGAGAGCTGGTAAGTCGGCAAAGTTGGCATGGCACTGGGTGGAAATCCTCCTGGGATCAGATGGTTGAAAGCCATCAGTTGATTGGCTCCTGCCTGTTTCCTCCATCTAGCGCGACGGTTACTAAACCAGACCTACAAATGTTTTAATTAGGCACATTTGATTTTTGTACATTGATTACGGGTGCATCAGAAATAACGGCATTTTATTTCAATGCATTCAGTGTCAGAGAAGAGATAGAGAACATGCACACTGGGCTCAGAGCTCCGAGACAAGAAAGGAATCCTTGGCACACACTGCCGTGGCTCAACAGACAGGACATAGGAATCCCAAACCCTAGTTTCCTCTCAAACACAGCCTCTCCCGAGAAACAAGCTGACTAATGCTTTCAAGCTTTAGTGCTTTTAATAGCTATCGATCACTATCCTTACTGTGCCAGGTTTAATGAGAAAGGGAAAACATCTCTCCATTTCATCTAAGTGCCAGCCAAAGCTCTTTGGTCTGGATTGGATTGTCTTTGTATTTAACCTGCTGGTAAGTTAGCGGCATCACTTAATGCATTCTCAGAAGATGCTTGTACTTATATATTGAGATAACTATTGCCCTAATGATCAGCAGAACCTTAAGCTTTTAATTTGAAAAATGCAAGCCCCGCGTACAAAACACACAAATCCCTCCTAGCAAGTTTGCATGTATTCACATATGTACAAAACATCTCTTAATAAACTTGACGTTAAAAGTAGATCAGCACTTCAGAACCACTTTGAAATCTGTTCCCAGGACAGGGTACCAAACAGATGGAGTTTGGGTTAGTGGGACATTCTAGCTGTAAATCTGCTTTCCTTCACGTCATTCTCAGTTCATGTTTTAAGTTTTCCACGTCTTGGATGGCTCTTACTGCCTCCAAGAAAGGAAGAGGCAAGATTTCACAAATGCAGACGTAATAAGAGTTGCAAAACACCTAGGTTAATATGGATATTCTAGTGATTACACATGCCACAAATCGGAAGGGCAACCAGGCACAGCAGGAGTACCTGGACCAGCGTGCATCCACTCTACCCTCCTGCAGGTTTAGAGCAACTTCTGGGCTACAGCGCTCAGGTCCGTGAGGTGGACCATTGCAGAAAAAGGTTGTTTGAGATAAGGGAAGCCACACATATTTGTAAACAAGTAAGCAATTACTCATAATTGTACTCCCCACATCAGCTGCAATGATCATCCATGGATGCTATCAATCAGACAAGACCTTAACTGAGTGGTAGCATCTTATAAGGTACATCTGCACGGCCTGTAAGGCTGTCCGGCCCCAAAGCCCCTGCGGCATGTTAGCTGATGTTAGATGATACATGTAGACATATCTGTAAAAGTAAGCTGGGTCTCAGATCTGTCACCCTTCCTGCAAGCAGCCCATGCTGGCTTAGGAGTCAGCCAGCACAGACTGGATTTCTCGGTGTAAACATAACTTACAAACCGTGAGTAGCCCTTAGGTAAGAGCGTAACAACATTTTGGACTACACTCTGGGCTTCTCCTCCATTTGCTGTTTCATAGCAGGAGTGGCAGGACTCGCTGGGCCATCTGGTTTCTGACGTGGGCCATCTGTCACCATGTAGTTTGATCTGGCTTCATCCTCTCTTCAGAATGAGATGCTCGTTCACACAGCTGCCTCCTCCTTTGGCCACAACGTCTATGCCTCAATTACACACTCCCACTCCGGCTTAAGATTTAGGACAGAGGGATAGATTGAGCCTCTGTTCTGCCTCAGGAATCCCTCTCTTGTTTTTCTGCTGTACATACTAACCTTCCCTCTGCCTCCACACAAACCATTTCTGAAGGCAGCTGTTAGGGACAAGGCACTGGGGTGGAGATGCGAGACCTGTGATGAGCGCTAGTTGGGAACAGGTCTAAATTCAACAGTATGTTTTACTTTCTCTTCCTACAGACATTTATATCCTTTTTCGCCTCTCTCCTTACCCTTTGCTTCCCGCACTGACATTTAAGTCTAAATTCCTTATTTAGTCCTCACAGACCCCTTGCACCTGCTTATGTGTCCCAAAGCCCTCCAGTCTCACACTCCTGCAGCGGTATCTTTTGAAGACGACCAAAGAGAAGGAGAAAGAGGCAGACACGGGGCAGAGGGAGGAAGAGGCTTCGCTGAAGAGCCAAAGAACACTTAGGAAGCATAGCGGAGGTCAGAGAGGGAGCGGGGAGCAGCAAATGCATGTTGTAATTAGCCTACCCGGGTCATTAACTACGGCTTTCTCCATGACACTCTCCCTTCTTCAGGTCAAGAGGGTTATCTGATGATCTTCAAATGCTTTGGGAGCAGTAACTGAACTGCACTACGTGAGTGGATTTCACTGAGGAAAATGAGGTAACAAGATTTTGTTTCCCCTACAGATAAGCATTTGCCTTCAAGCCCTAGATCTTTATTAAAATGAGTCAGATCCCAAACTTTAATTCTGTAGGGAGTGATTTGCATTAATGACAAGTTCTGTGCTTTTATTTACAGACAGATTTTGGCTCATCTTATAGATTTGTATTTTTCCAAAACTATGAATTAAACATCTCTGTTATGTATGTTATCACATGTTAATACATGTGTTATCATATGTACATACATATCATATGTCTGTGTTAATATATGTGTTATCATATGTTAATATATGTATGAAAGATCTCTGAAAGGGACACACCCAATGGTACCGAAAGGTCTACAGCAGCCCTGCGATGACGACACTTGCGCAGAGCTCTGTTGCCACCTGGAGCCCCATTAAATTAAGTGGGACTCTGCAGGGACACAGGAACCTGCCTGGGCTGTGCAGAAACAAGGCTGTCTCTGAGCACCTTGGTCCCACGCGATTGGGACATGCCAAATGGGTGCTACTTGACTGGCACCCATGTCACACGCTGCTGGCACAGTCACGGCTCCAGCCTCACCAGCTCCGGCCGCTGCCACTCCACCCCATCAGCTGCCGCACACCTTCTGCCGCTTGCCCTGGCTTCCTACTTTCCCTGGGTGGCAGGAAGGCAGATGGCACCTGGCTAGCACTAGAGTTAGCTCAAAATTAACTCACCAAAACCCCTCCAACAAATTCAAAACTGCAGAGCCGGTCTTGTTGCCACTAATACCACGTGCACTCATCACTACAGAATGGCAGAGGCACATAAAAAACCAAACAAATAAACACAAAACCCCCACCACATGCCTTGACAGTAAGCACCAGGGGTCCAATCCACACACATACTTGTTTCCCTTTAACAGGCTTTAGACCAGCCTTGGTAAAAATACTAAAAATCATTTTTTTAAATGACTGTAAGCGTGGCCCCAACTCTTACCATAACTCATTTTTACAAATGAACACACCGAAGCTTTGAATCTGTAATTGTGGATGTTATTTACACAATAGTTGTTGCTATTGTTCCTATTTACTGTCATGGCCTCACCCTTTTCACATGGTTTGAGATTTGGGTTGCAGCTGTGTTTAACTCCCATTTTATACCAGGTAACTGCAGATTTCAAATATTGTGTGTGACAGAACACAAAGACGACATTAACAGTAAGACAGGAAAAACACAAATAAAATTAAATGGGAGACTTAAAAAGGAGAAAATCGGGTTTGGAAACTCAAGAAAAAAATTAATCAAAACTAAATAACTCAAACCTAAATATTTTTTTCACATTTTATGTAACTTTAATAAAATTAGTCAGATCCCAGACTTATTCAGTAGCAATTATATGCTTCCTACGTTAACTGAAATGATTTTTTTTTTTTTTTAATCATAGTATTTTACTTAGACTATGCTTTGACTTATTCTCAGGAGTTCAGGAGAATTTTTTATTTTTTAAATCAGCACATATCATGAAGAATCCATGTGCATTACTACTATTAATTAAAGAAATCTTGAAAAAAATTGCCAACATCAAGCCAAGACTTAAAAATAAATCCAGTCCACCACAAACCAATGTGCCTGCTTAGAAACATGTTGTAAACACCTGGGGAAACATTTTCTGCTGTTTGTACATTTCCAACATGATTTCAACACAATGTCTTCTTATGTTGAGCAAATTTCATCTTCCACCAGATCGACAAAACCCTCGTCTTACGAGTATCCTTTTCAAATCTAGCAGGTCCCCATGGGCTGCTTCTGTCCCCCCACACCCTGCCCTCCCGAGAGCGCAGCCATCAGCACCTGGATGTGGAGATGCTCAGAGTATAATGCGGCCCCTGGCGAAGCGTCATCCTGTGAGAAAGTGCCACCCTGCAGTAGGTGTAACAGAAAACTAACTCTAAACTATCTACATCTACTTCATCTGACAAACTAACGTATCTTGTGTGTTGCCTTCACCAGCAACAGCACGGATCCCAGCGGAAGGCAGACCAACCCTAGATAGGACTTCAAATCACCACCACCACACTGAATTTCCCCATGGAAGCAACAGTGTTGGACATGCAAACTACAGCATTTTGGAGACTCAAAGCACAGCGTTCCTACACAAACAGTACAGTGTCTGAAGGAATATGATCTACTTGTGTTGGTATAACAAGCAGGGGCTCTAAATTAGGTCAGCGTTGTGCCTGGTGCTGTGCAAATACAGGCACGGACAGAGGAAACACGGCTTGTCTGAGGGACCCAGGCATCCAAAAGCGACGTCTGCACCAGAAGCCAACTTACATTCATTTTAGTGAGGCTCTGGCTCCCCGGTTTCTATGTCACTTTCAAAGATGGAATGTAAATTACTCAGATGATTTGGAAACAAAATTGAACCCCAGTGTCTGGCCAAAACTTACATCTCAAAACCAGAACTGAAGAAGAGGAGGAAATTTAGAGCAAAGGCAGGGGAGGAAAAAAAAAAAAGTCCTTTAAGGGAAGCAAGTATTGGAGGCTCCAGTTTTTCAAGCATCTGGAACTGGACTGACCAAAAAAGAAACCACACCACAATAGACTATAAAAAAAAGTATTTTGTACTGATGTAGAATGGATGAGGTGAACTAATAGGTTCCTCTCATCTCCATGTTCTAATATTTAGATCCTGCCTTTTATTATCATTTTTCCTTTAAGTAGTTTGCAAGTGATCATGCCAACATCTCATTTCATTGATCTCAACAGGATATTCTTTAAAAGATGCATTTATTCACTTGGGAACATACTAGTGTAATCAGCCTTGACATTTCAACAGTCTGATCATAAACACAGAGTGCTCTATGTGCTTTTAAGGCAAAAAGATCTCTGATCCAACAGGGCAAAACATTCGAGATGTGAATTTTGCAGGAAACCCGTGGATATTTTGTTATACACAGTCCTGACCATTGCAAGCATGAGTGCCAAAAACACACAGAGTCAAAAGACTGATGTATTGTTCACGGCACTTCTAATTTTAGATAGAGGGCTTTTGGGTTTTGGGTTTTTCCCCCCTTTTGCCTTATGCTATTTTTCATGGTAACTGCCTCCCCCACCCCTCCCTTCCCCAAAACTCACATGTCCAAACCCAAGTCTGACTGTCCCGGAAGCAGGACTCCTTGGTGGGTGCGCCACAGGGAAGGGATCTGGGGGGTGCCAGAAGCAGCGAGGCTGCCTCGTGAGAGGGGAGGCTGGAGAGGGAAACTCCGCTAATGAAGCTGGGCTGCACCAGCCCGGAGAGAGCCGGCTCCGTTACCTTCGTGAAACACGGCAGTGTGACTTCTAAAGACACCCGCCGTGTCCTGCAGTCCTTGTTGATGCCGGACCTACATTTACCTCAGGAGCCTTCAGAGCAGTCTCTGCAGGCGCTTTCACCCTCTCGCCAGGCCAACGGCTGGCACCAGCCCTTCTGCCAGCCTGACCCAACCGGGAGTTCATCCAGTGAACCAAAAACAGCAGAGAAAAAAGGAATAAAGGTTTTTTTTTTTTCTTTTTTTTTTTTTTTTTTTTTTTTTCAGTAAGGGTGAATTTCCATCCTGGCTCCCCATGGTATCAGATGAGCTCCATGGAGCCAGGGACCAGCCACACCAAGAAGAAAGTGTAGAAACGGGATTGCTTTTTAGCAACAACTAGTTGGTAAATCAGCTTCACCGCAACATCTGCACGCCCCTAGCCTCACAGGAATAAGGCCTACTGCATAGGCACGCGGCATGCCATGGGTAGCCCTGCTTCCTCACAGCATCCCAAAGCGGCGCTGCTAGCCTGCAGAGAACAACCTGCCGTGGCCACCAGTGGGAACGCCGTGAGGCTGCAGGTTCTCCGCCTGGGGTCTGCCGGGAGCGGGTGTTTATGGTGATGGGAAGTCATGCTGGTTGGGATACAAGGAGTCATCAATGTGATGTTTTAAAACAAATGGGGGTGGGAGGGAAGGCCACCACAAAAAACCAAACCAAACAAAAAGACCAAAACAAAACAACCCCACATCACCAAAAAAACACACACAATGCAAAATAAAAAAAAAAACCACCAGAAAAAGACCAGACCAAAAAACCACTAGGTTGTGCCAAAGGGAACGAGGACTCCCAACCACCTCTCAATGCAATCCAACACATTTAGCTCTCACAGGTTTCTTTGAAAAGACTGACTCAGTCTGACACAAATACTTCTAAAACACTGCAGCTGAATAGATCTGCAAAATATTGAGTAATAAGTAAATTCAACTGTGTATTTATAAATTCAAGCGCCACTAATTTGAGCCCTTAGGCAGCCAGGACCAGAAAAAGAGAATCAAAATCACATCCCTTCTTTCCCCTTATACTTAAAAATGTCTTTTTAGGCCTGCATATGTTTGTAGTTGGCTAGTTTACCCATAAGAATATTTCTCCTTTACCCTGGGGTGGGAGGAAAAAATATATCTGCAATTACAGGGTTATCTACTACGAGAATGCACACAGCATTTTCTTTCTTTATCCTATATATGATGCAAGAGGGACAAGCTCAAGAAAAGGCACTGTAAATTCTCCATAAACCACATCAGGAATAACTAAAGATCTGCTGAAAGGTTTTAAATGTTCCTGAAGCTGTCCTACATTCCTTTGCCCCTTCTCCCCGTCAGACCGCGCAGTTCAACATACGAGCTCAAACCATTTCAGAGGAGCTGAGGGCAAATAAAGACTTTTTTTTGGCACAGGTCCTCCCTCCCCCATGATTCCCCAGTGAATGCCTTTCACTGTTTGCTACTGAGAAGAGACTATTAAAGCTGAGAGCGCGGACTTCAGAGCTTTTAAAACTTACTATTAGCTTAAGGGTCATCATTTCTTCTCTCGCCTTTCCCCCCACTATCTTCTCCAAAGCACCTATCCCTTCCCCTCCCTGTACCACAGAGAAACAAAGAAAACGATATGCAAGCACACCACTTTAAAAATAAAATATTTTTTATCATTTTTCTTCTGGCTACTCAAGACTTCTGAGCTCTTGGGACTTCTGTTTGCTGAGGCTGTAACAAGCTTTTTACAAAAGCTTACAAGCTGAGTACAAGTCTGACATGGGAACACTCAACCTCATCCTAATAGCTTGGAGAGATCTGCCTGAATTTTCAGACATGCTTTTTTGTATTTTTTTATTTTTGGAAGTTTTCAATAAAACCAATTTAAACCTGGGATTTGGCTGCAAAGTGCCTTTTCAGGACGAGACATACCCATGTTTTGGAATTCTTCACGAATTCCCCTGCTTTTTCACCATTATTCATGGACTAAAAGAGCCCAAACACATTTCTCCCGTTGCCATTAGGGTTTAAGCAGGAAGGCTGTGTGCCAGCCACTTCTCATGGTGGGACCTTCTGTCCCGCATGATCCCACAGAGCTGGGGGCACATCCTCAATGTGGTCCAACATGCGAGTCTCGCATATCACATTTCTGATAATTTGGGAGGCCTGCCTTCAGCACACAGCCCAAAGAGATTTATCTGACCAACCCCTGTTGGCCAAGGCAGGCTCCTGGCCCTTCGCCTGCCACGGGACAAACCTGAACCTTATTTAAAAATCCTTTACCAAAAGATTGAAGTAAACAACTCCCACCGTCAACCTGAAACAGGCTTCTAGGTCCTGCCAAAGTTTGCCCAGTTCATCCAGGTTAAAAATAAACCTGATGTGGGAATCAAAAGGTGGCCAGAAAAGATGCTTCATTCCTGATGCGCTACCTGTTACAGAAAGCATAACTGCACTGCTCTGAAGCTCAGAAAGAGCCTTTGATCATTATCTACACCGTAGGAAATTTCACTTTTAGAATTCGCCTTCAGATTGAGCAAGTAAAAATAGGCCACAGACCTTAAGGGCTTACACTGTAACTTAATGATGTTTTTAACGAAGTTTTAAACTGGACCAGTAAAACACTGCACATCTGCGATTTTTACTCATGATACACGAAGTTCTAACTTCACATTCCCAGAGTATTACTACTTTTTTTTTTTTCTTTAATAAAGGGCCATCCTAGACCTTTGAGACTCTACTTGTGTTTCTGAATTGTACCTGATGAATGCACAAGACCAAAAAACTTTGCCCTTCCTGCTGAATCTAACATACAGAGAAGAGCCGGGTGCCTTTGGAAGAGGCAGAAGAGGTTGCCCTGGCTCCACGTGACATATAGGCTCAAACATGGGAAAGAGAGACTCAACAGTTGTATGGTGGAAAGCTGGTGCAGGAGGAATTGCAGGGAGCATTTTAACTCCTTATTACACCCAGTGCTGAAGTATTTGCAATGATTATAGTTACGCATCTCATGACTCTTACAACATGAAGCTTGTTGCAACACTTCTTTCCCCAAAAGCTTTCCTGTCCCCACGATTAAGTACACAAATAACATTCACAGCGTAAAGTCTGTTTTCAGTTGCTTATAGCTTTAAAAAAATTCCCCTCAGGGGCTGAAATGTTCCAAGTTTGATCTCAGCCCAGAGGCAACTTCCCCCCCCCCCAACCAACCAGCTTAGAAACATGCTTTTGGTTACTCTTCAACAGTGGGAAAGTGAGAAAATAGATGGTTCGGCAGTTTAAGACTCTTCCTTTCACGGGTGTTCAGAGACCGCCTTGGGGAACAGAAGGAAAGGGGAAGCACGGGGGCGGCAGGGTAGAAAAAACAAAACATGAGATGTGAGCGCTACATGGAGAGACAGAGGGAATACCAAGGTTAGTCCAGTTGTAATCAATTAACTAACTTCCTAGACAATGTAAAGCAACTCTACAAAATTGGACCTTACAGCTCCAGAGAAAAAAAGAATTTTCTGGGCTTAGCCAGATTCCAGATGCAAAAAGCCAGTTCTTTTAGATGATGCTTGATTGGGAAGCAGTTGAAGAGATCTTTGTGTATATACCCATATAAAAATTGGCATCTCTGATCTCTGTCATACTATCACCAAAAAAGAAGTGTGACTAAGAAAGCTTGAATGCTACATCAGTATGACTATCCAGCCCTCTCAGCCTCAAGTCTCTTAGGGTTATTTTCTTTTCACAGGTTGTCTTTTATTTCATGCCCATCATAGGTGGCTATTTTAAGGGGCTATAGAGAGGTGCTGAATGCTGATAAGGCAAATCCTGTATCCCTTAATCCACTGCTAAATCACTCTGCCAGGCTTCAAGGGTACCAGACAGATGGAGTGCACTAGGAAACTGCCCACAGGCTGGCTACTTCAACCCCAGCTCATCTTTAATCCAGAAAGGTTTTGTTCTGGTATTTTAATCATTGATTGACTGGGAACTTTCTTCCATGCTGGGTTAGGTAAAATATCCATATGTCAGAGGTACTGGGGAATTCGTGAGGCTGTAGATCATAGGAGTGGTGTGAGACTGGATGCGTCTCAAGGGAACCAAGGAAGCCATAAGGAATGTAAAAAGTCACAGGGTTAAAGCCACATTAAGACAGCTGTTATGTTAATGAGAGTTCTGCTTTTCTTCTAGCTGTGGGTCATTGATTTAGAAAAACACGAACAAGGTCTTTTTCATTTTATCGTATTTTTCCACTGAAGCTAACATTGCCCAAAACTTCATATCCTAGATCCCATTAGTCTTGCTAACGGAACTTGTGTAGCAAGTTATCTTTATTATGTTTGTGTGTGGATGATTCCCAGGGATTGATTTGGTCCTACCTGGCCCAAGTCTATATAAGAAGCCGATTTGCAAGCATTTCATTTAGTAAACACGTTAAGAAAAGAGTCATGCACCACTGAGTTTGCCTTCCAGACAAATTCATCTGTACATCTGATTTTGTCTCACAGTCATAACAAACACTTACAAGAAATGCAGTGTGAAGTCTTCTACAAAAACATTTAGCAGGTGAACCTAAAAAAGTCTGGACCTTTCAAGACAGACACGCAATAATACAGCCATGCTGAAATAGGTATGCTTGTCTTAAAAAGTCAGAGGGATATTTAGTACTGTGTATTTCAGTTTGCAGAATCTGAATGCCTCGGGCTGGGCTTCAAAGGTCAAAACATTAAAACAGAGTTTCGCCAAAGCGACCCAAATTCACCTGTATCCTTGGTTAATTCACAAGTTACCACTAATTTCTCTTCCTTGGTTAGATCACAAGCTACAATGTTTTCCTTGTCACCGAACTGTATGTTTACCTATAAACACTTGCAACTCAGACCGATTTAAACGGTGTGTCCTTTTCCAAAGGACTCTTAGATGTCAAGTAGTGAAAGAGCAGCAGAGGATTCTGCGTGCGGTATTAAACATTTCACAGGACATGCTTCTGTGCCATGAAACAAAGTAAGTTCTAGTCCGAACCTGAACTCTGGAGTGCAGTTTATTCCGGAATTATTTGGCTGCTATTTGCCCTTTTTTGGACATCTGAAAGTCCAGGTTCATGCTTTTTTTAAATTTAAATCAACTTCATGGTTTACTTCTTCAGCACACTAGCTACATAAAGTTGTGAACAAGTTATTTGAGTGTTTATTTTCTTTTGAATTAAACTGACAGTGGGAATAAAAGAGATATTATAAGGTTTAAATCAAGTCAACTTCAAAAGCTAACCTAAAAGTAAACTTTAGATACTGCACCAGTAACCCTGCTCACTTGCCTGGCTCTATAGACACATTGTCCTTTTTAAGATGTTTTTCTCTCCTCTGTTAATGCCTGGAAGACCCAAACAACAACAGATGAAGTCAGTTAAATAACTATAAACTGGCACAACAGCAGACCTGATTACATGCAGAGCGCTGTCAAATGCATAAAACAAATAAACCGGGATAGCAGACCTTCTTCTCCAAAGGCTCAGCATTATATTCATGGTAGGTATGGAACAATTACTGGGGAAAACACAGAACATTTTTCGAAGCAGTTGTTGCCTTAAACAGTTGGAAAACCAATGTCCATGTACAGATGCAAAAACCACTAAGGCTTTAAACAACGTAGCTTCACATTTTCCTTCTACCCCAGGGTAGAATCACGTGCGCATACAAAAGGACCCGACATGCTAACAGAAAACGAAATCCCCTTTGTTAGGCAGCTTTTAAATACGTACCTGGACACGAGCCTCTGTGAGTTTGGCTCTTTGCGCAAGTTCTTCCCGGGTATAAATATCAGGGTAGTGGGTCCTCTCAAAAGCTCTTTCCAGCTCTTCCAGTTGCTCTGCCGTGAAGGTTGTCCTGCTGCGACGCTGCTTTCTTTTTAAAGGTAAATCTGGTTCAGAATCTATGTCAGAGCCTTCATCAGACTGGGGTGCTGATGCTCAAAAAAGAAGAAAATGAAAGACAAAAATTAGCTTTAGTTGAGGAAAAGAAAAAGCAAATTATTGGATCAATCGATGATATCTTCTTATGTGGAAAAGCTGCTTTTTCCCCATGACTCCAAACTAAGTTGGCAAATTTCAAAAAAAGCAAAGGTGAGAAACAAATCAGACAGAATTAAATGTTACATTGTGCAAATGTGTTCAAACAAATAAAGAATTGTCAAAAGTTCACCTATGAGTTTAGCCCCTTTTCCTAGCCTAAGAATATTTCAAGACCTCTAGCAATCTTTCTGCATAAATGAATTGTCCAATTTCTTTGTTTTAACTCCTCCAGCAGTTTGCAAGTGTTTCAAAAACCTGAGCAATACTGCCATGTTCATGAGACCTTCCTGACAGATCCATGACTGAAACGGTTATGGAAGTGATTACAAAGGTATGGGGAGCACTGTTGAAGAAACTAATTCTCATACACGATCAAATATTTACTTCATGTCGTGTGTATTATTTGTCCTACACTCTGAACAGTATTTTACACATTTGTGTTAGTGTATCTCAGCACATTTAAGCATTCCCGCTCATTTGCAACTTACTTGTCTGTCTTAGGACCACCTAACATAACCTTAGAACAGACCAGACAAGTGTTAATAATAAAAAATAAAAAAAAATTTTGAGGTGCACATTGCACAGAGAATTCCTGCAAGAGTAACTCAGAGCAATAATTTGACTTGACTCTTCCAGTTATTAAAGCAAGGAGATTCCAGCACATGTGACGACCAGAGCCAAAATACACGTACCGCATGCTTCCTTCACTACGGTTTCATCGCTGTTCCTCCTAAACTTGGGAAGTTTTCCAGCACAGAGCACGGCTACCCGCAGATGTGCTGATGCTCAGCCCCCAGGCAACTGGCCAGGACACGAGTGCAAAACAGCCAGGCTGTGCTGGACAAGGGCCCCTCACACCACACCCCGAGTCGGTACTTCGGAAAGCTGGCCACAAACAGACCACGTACAGTATCTCCATGACCCAGGAAGGGGCTACCAGTGCTCGCAACGAGCAGTTTAAAGAGAATTCAGGACCAAAACTCTTCCTGGGCTTCAGGGACGTGGAGAATGAGATCACACACACACACACAGAGTGAGATCACACACACACACACACAGATGGCTCCTGGCATCACTGCTTGTTTCCCCTGCGCTCCCTGGCAGTCAAGTGAACTCCAGCTACAGCCCAGCTGCGGCTGAACCCATAGCTATAGCTGTGAAGGCAGCAAAGGCCCTGCCAGTACCTGACCACATTCTCTTTCTCCAACAAACTGTAATGAACCAAAAGAGTAGATGTCCAAAGCCAGCCTTCACTCCCATCAGCTGCTGTCCCAGGCGACAAACGTTCCTTCTTGCCTGAGTCTTCAAGGGAAACCACCTAAAGAGGGCAGACACTCCCCAGTGAAGCTGGAACTGCTTGTTCAGTTGAAATACAAGCACTGCTTCTACTACTTCAATAATTCCAAATAAATTATTGATATCGACATTGATTTAAAGTAATCTTCTTAACATGATTTATTTGGAAGTAACTGAGAACACACTGCCAGAAAGAAATCATCGTTTCTCAAGCTCCAGCTAAAACCCCCCACCGTGCTCAGTGTAGCTATCTTACATTTCCAATTTCACTCAAGCTGTTTGAACTAATAAATACCCCTAATCTATTTACTTGGTCTTACAGCATGAGAAAGACAAAGTGCTTTTTCAGACAACCCGACTGAAAAGTTTATGAATTTCTGCATACCAAAAAAAGAACAATTACTGCTAGACCAGAGGTTCTTAGGTGAAAGCTATCTTCATTGTCCAGGCACCATCAATATTTCGGATCCAACATACACAGGACATCAGGAGAAACTTCCAGAGAGCTCAGCATCAATGTACTGTGAAAACAACTGATTCCCAGAGTCTCTTACTTGCATAGAAATTTTGCCTGGATTAAGCTGCTCTGGTTCTTGAGAATATCATCCCCAGGAACAAAAGTGCTTATGGAACTTCTTCAGACATCTACGTATATGCCTATAAAAAAGCCAGCTTAAACTGTGCAATTTAAAGTGGGCATTTATTGCTAATTTTCTGAAGTGAATTCCCTCACCAACTGGATGGGAAGTATCAGGACACCTATAATGATCTTTCTAAAAATGTTCTATAAAGACTTAGCAAAATCTTGCCATGTTTCCCTGCACCTTGCATTTGTGAAGCAATGAGAATGCAGAACTGAAAGACTGGCTTAATTTCATTTCATTTTAGCTTCACATTTCATTAAGCAGTATATTTTATCGGGGCCTGTTGCAATACAACAAAGGGTCGCGATTTTAAACTAAAGGAGGGTAGATTTAGACTAGGTATAAGGAAGGAATTTTTTTACAACGAGGGTGGTGACACACTGGCACAGGTTGCCTAGAGAGGTGGCGGATGCCCCATTGCTGGAAACGTTCAAGGTCAGGTTGGACGGGGCTCTGAGCAACCTGGTCTAGTTGAAGATGTCCCTGCTCCTTGCAGGGTGTTGGACTAAGTGACCTTTAAAGGTCCCTTCCAACCCAAACTACTCTATGATTCTGTATGAAAGACACCAAGGTAAACCAGTCCGAAAAAATTGAACAAAGTACCTAAGAGTCCAGGACAATACATCTAATCAAGTGCAAACATTTAGAGAGAAAGTAATAAAGCAGGAAGAAAATGTGTATCAAATGAAATGGCTTTCATATCTGTTTGATTTCACTGACAGGCTGCTATGTGCAGCTTTATTGAAACCATTGAGCTCCTTTCTCTTGTCTGATCTGCAATATTAAAATGAGACAAATGTAACATCAAAAAGTAGCTACAGGTCTGTACTACAAACTGCACTATTTTTATTTCTTACAAAGTCTTCTTAACTATTATTAGTTTCAAGAAAGTTTTTATTCTTTCCTATTAAAATACCATTATTAGACTGTTACATCGGTAAGAAGCCAATCAGACTATGGGCTAAGCACATAAACCGGACACACCTCAGCCTTTTAAAAGGCAGTATGTGTTTTATATATGCTCAATAGCCATAGCATATTGCCCTTTCGCTAAGCATTATCTCACTAACAGATCCACTGACTTCCATGATATAAAAAGATACCATTCAGCACAGGTAAAGGTGGATCACATTTTAGTTGGGTTGTTTCCACCTCCATCACCTCCACAGACACACAACACACACATCGCTAGCCTTTACGCTTGTCCTAATCATCTTAATACTGCAACCCCTCGAGCTATAAATAGAAGAAAAAGAAGGAAACTCCCCAGCACCCTGGGAGACCCCTGGCCAGACCCCTTGAGCTCACTGGTACCCCTCTTACTGCACCGCCCAAAATGGGAGAGGCAGCCAAAAGTGCTACCAGTATCTGAAGCATGAAGTTTAATTAAAGAAGGAATTACAGAATTAAACAGCGATTATTTGTCCGTTAACCCCTCGTGACCTGTCTGGTGGCCTGAGGAAATGCTGCATGCCGGTTATCGCCGTGATATGCAAAAAAACCCCACTCTGCCCAGCATGGTGGGCACTCGGTCACCTGGAGCTCTGCAGCCATCCCTTTTCCAAAGACTGTAAATAGACACGTCGGGGCAAAAAAAATGAACAACAAAATAAGGCGTGGGTTGTTCTTCCTCTCAGCAAGACACTTCATTTGAATAATTAAATAACAAAAAACACGACAACCATTTAAAACCCACACGAGGGCTGCACCTGACGAAGGCAGGCGCTGGGGTTATCCTTCTGCAAAGGCACAACTTCTCTGGCAATCCTTCACTCACTGTGGAATTGCTTAATAAAATATCGCACAGCCTCTTCCTCTAAGCCTGAACAGCTTTGCGCCCGCCCTAGATAAATTCCGTCCGGCCATGGATCTTGCTAAAATAAGACCCCAGAAAAATTCAGAATACGCCAAAATATGCCCTGGCCCCAGTAGGCCAGGGAGGGTTCTGGCGGCGGTTTATTTGCCAGCTGCCCTCCCCGGATCTCCTCATTTCTTCCTTTACAGAAGGTTAATTTCCCGGGTTCTCCCCACTTTGTCCCGCATCTCTATCGCTCAAGGCTGTGGCTGGGGGGGAGAGGCTGAGCAGGGGGTCCCACAGCGGGCACCGGGGGGTCCCTGCCGTGGGCACCGGGGGGGTGCCAGCCCCATGGCCGGCCGGTGCCCGCAGCCCCAGGAGAGGCGAGCGACCTCCCTCGTGTCTCCTCGGGTGCAGGCGAGGAGGAGCGTGGGCAGAACGCTGCCCCCCCTCCCCAACCCCCCAGCCCCAACCCTAAATGACAAATGACACTTTCTCTTTGTGATCTTTGGGATTTTTGTTGACTTATTTGGAGGCTTTTGTTGGGCCCTAAGAAATGGCCTGTGGCTGAGGCCTATTCGGCCGATTT